>CALNHX010008356.1:0-61692 GCA_940337035.1 Agriotes lineatus | reverse complement strand
ATGAAATGGTACAATAATAATAATAATAATAATGGTTTTCTCTGCTTAGTGCTACACTGCATAGCGCTACATCGCTTATAATTTTAGTACTCAACTCCACCACGCGTCAACGGACAAATGGCGCTCTGATAAAAATGGGTGTTATCTTGGCTTATGTGGAATTTACACAGGAAATCAGTAAAATGATTTTATTAAATATATAAACATGGAATACTCTCATACAATTAATTCAGTAATCTAAATAACTAGTACACTACTTTAAAACAAAATTCTTGTACGAAAAGGTAAGCAAAAGTGATTTAACACTAAAAATGTTTTTTCACATAAATGCTACATCCACAAATGACCACATGCAAATCGCAAGTGCAACAATGGTTGCCTGCTTTTACATAAACTACAATTTTTTTTTGTATTTTGCATTTCAATTTTACTAGAATAAAATAAGAAAGGTGCTAAAGGTGATAATTAAAAATAGTTATATGGTACAGTGAATAAAGAGACATATTTTTCACTCTCATCATTAAATTGTTACTACTTCAATAGAATAGGATTTTCCAGCTACTCTCAGTTTGAGGTTGTAACTTACGCTACATTATCAAAGATAACATCAGATGACAAAAAGTAAACAAATTTAGACGTATTAGAATAGTTTTATTTTTAAATGTAAAAAGTACAAATAATAACAAAACAAATATTTCAAATGTAGACATACACTGTTAAAAAATTAATATAAAAATTAACCATTTGTAACTAATTAAGAAACAGAAAGACAGTAAACAATTGAATCAGTTGGAATAGTAAATTAAACATATACTGTCCGCCAAAAAGTCGGCATATGGAAAAAAATTTATTTTTCATTTTACAGGATTTTTGTAACAGTAATTCATTTACAGGGCTAGATTAGAGTTTCTTGAAGCCATTTAAATAGATATTAATAAGAATTGAAAAATATTTCTCCTAAAAAGCACCTTGCATAAAAAACGTAAAAATTATGCAAACATACTACTTTTCGGTAAACAATAAAAAATCTAAAGAAGTAATTAACATTTTATATTATTTTTTCCCACTATAAATTTTTAGTCTTCACATAAAAAAATTTGAATTTTAATATTAAGTCTTGATATGTGAAATTTTGAAAAACTGAAAAATTAATTTTTAGCTAAAGTTAAAAAATATTAGGGGTTTTCTGGCCTTGAGATTGTTCAGTTCGCTAAAAATAACACGCCTTTAAAAAAAAATCTCATGGATATCTTACTTAGTTTCCGAAAAATAGCACTTCGGATTTTGACAGTTCGAAAAACTCAATTTTCTAAAGAAGTAAAAATCACTCGGTATATATGATAGGGGCTAAATAGGTTTTTAGACAAGCACAAATTATTACCGTAAGTTTTATGCCGACTTTTTGGCGGACACTGTATATGCAACTTCAATTACAAATTTTAAACTAATATAATTCTAATCATTGTATAATAAAACAAACTAGAATTGGGAAAAAATATGCACATAATTTCAAAATATACCCATACCATAGCTGCGCACATGAACATGATTTTAGAGGTACGATATGAGTTTTACATGATCTAGGTAACTGAGCCAGTGTATTCCTAAAATCATGATAAAAATCAACAAAGCAGTAGGTACCAATAATCGAACAGCGTGTGCAATGCGTTTTGTGGTATGAACAATTCCAAAGTGTTGCACGTGTTAAAAGACGGTTTAGACGTGACTTCGGTATCAGAACAGCACCTAAGTACGATGGTAACAGTCGTTTAAGGCATACGACAGCATTTGAATATCAGAAACACTGTAGTCTTCCTCAAACGACTGATACCATCGCATGTCATCGTATTTAGCTGCTTCTCTGACACCACACTCAATCAAAACTCGCACACGTTACACTTTGGAATAAATTGTTCATAGCACAAAATGCACTGCACATACTGCTGGATTGTATGTACCATTTTGTACACTCGTTTCATGATCTTGGGCAGAAAATTGGCTCACCTAACTAGATCATGTAGAACTCCTGTTTTGTGCATATGATGATGGCATTATCTCTGAATATCATACATACATTTTGAATTATCCCTAATCCAACTGATAACCCTGTATAATTAAGCTAGTACATAAAAATCTATAAATTACATTTTCTAGTAAACTATTAAGCGTGCATAGGCAGTAGCAGTTGATATGAGATGTTACATATTTCGTGTAAGAGCCAGCGACAAAATTTGTTAAGTCATTTCATCAAGAAAATATTCCATTGCTGATATTTGGTTGGGAAGTCTGTCTGGATTCCAGTGGTCGAAAGAGCTACGACAGGGGCGCAAAAGGGGTAGAGATAATTCCATATCTTATGGTCCTTGAGAAAAGTATCCCCAGTAAGTCATGTTTGGTTATGTGATACCGACCTGACAAAATGTCAGGTATATACTTGTAAATTAGGTTATAATTTTTGACGTTTGACAAATATTTTTAGCTATACCGGTATTTGTCAAATGTAAAAAAGTATAACCTAATTTGGAAAGTAAACGTGACATGTCTGTGAGGTCATTTTCACATAACTAAACATGACCTACTGGGGATACCTGTCTCAAGGACCATAAGAAATTGAAATGTACTCTGTTCACTATGGTCCCGGATTGTTAAAAATGATGTTTTGTGGTAGCACTGTTGAATTTCGATTGGTTTTTTTTTGTTACCACTAGGTTGGACAACGCAAAACCGTAATTTTGAAAAATTGGGTTTTTGTTACCTGGCAACTTTTATTTATTTTTGCTTAATTTCACTTCGAAAAATAACCTATAATTTATAGTTTTGACATTAGTAACTTAATTAATTGTTTCTAGTTACCCAGAGCTTGACTTAAAAGTATTAACCATGATATACGGGATTTTTTAAATTGGATTTTGACATTGACAATCCGGGACTATAGTGGATCGAGTTTACCAAGAGATCAAATCAATTTATAATCAGCGTCGCCTGTGACATGTGTCATAAGTTTGGCAGTTTTGAAGTGTATTGTTGGTGGCACTGTCAGTGTATGTCAAATTCGAGATTAGGTTAGGTTTTGTGTCAGTCTGTGTTAAATAACAAACACAACCTAACCTGCTAACCTCAAATTGGACATACACCGACACTGCCACCAATAATATACTTCAGTACTGCCCAATATATAACACGAATTTCAGGCCACCCTAGCTGATCTCTTCTCTACCCCTTTGCACCACTGCTGCAGCCCTCCCCACCATCGAAAACCAGGCCAACATCCAAATCAATTATCAGCGATATTAAGAGAATATAATTGCAAGGAATATTTTCTTAATAAAATGACGCAACTATATTTGTAGCAGGCCCTCCGTCTAATTACTTAACAGTAAGCACTTACTACTACAACCACAGATGTGAATAATACAAAAGGCAGACATGCTATACACCAAAAATTTATGAGCAAAATTGCAGTTTCTAAATAAATAAATAAATATGCATCTTAAATGTAAGAGATTATGCTCAGGTTTAAGAGACTTTAGATTTGTTAGTTTTAAGGTATTTTTCGAATAAAGTACACTAAATGCGCATAAGTTTTTTGGTATGTTCTGCCAACGAAGACATTCTTATTTGCCTTAAGAACATTTTGTAGTGCTGCTTTAGAAGGTTTGTCTCCTTGTATTAGTAGGTGTTTAAAGTGCTTCAACAATTTAGCATCCTCTTGTTTTGACCAATGGCATCAATCTTTTCTGCAATCAGTGACACTGCAAGGACGCTTTTTCATTTGCATTCTAATTTCGGAGGCTGATGGACTTGGTGAAGAGTCACTCGTAATACCTGTCCTGAAGTTTTCACTCTCAGGGGTCTTCAAAATTGAACAACCACCGTCAACATTCGAATCTGGAACATTTCAGAATATATATAATTTTTTTAAAAAACGCACAGTAGAAGTACAAAATTTACATGCAAGTGTAATCAATGTAAAGCAGTTATGAATTACTATGAAGAAAATATAACAATGCTTAAAATAAACTGCACACTGAAGATAGAGCTGAGCAATTATTGTAGAACAATTGAAGACAGTGTGAAGACGGTGCAAAAAGGAGACAGCTCCACATTTTATACGTTTTAGGGTTTTTAATGACATTAGTAAAGTGAAAAAAATGGGTTCGATTGGTACAAAAAGGATGCAGCTCCGATGTTTTATACGAGGATAAGATAGAAAATATTCTTAAAACCCAATACTGATTTGGCCCAAAAAGGAGGCAGCTCCGGAGCTACCCCCTTTTTGCACCGAAATAGTTCTGGTTTTTACCGCTTCGAGTACAAAAACTTGCAAGAAAGTATGTTTCACTAGAGTGTATGTGGTTCTACGAGAAGCTTAAGTGTGAGGGACAAGAACGGAATAATTAAAAGCTAAGCATATTAAATATTCCGGATGCTGATGCAAGTTTAACGTAATAGTGGTTATAACAATATATACTTTGTTACTTAACGACAATGGCTGTGGAACCCTCCGAAATCAATTATGTATATTTAATGAATAAATACAAATAGTTTTTTACCGACGTTTTTAGATGTTATTTTTTGTACTACCAAATATGGTTATCCGGAGCAAAAAAGAGGTAGCTCCAATTTCTTTTTCTGAAATATTATTTAGGTATGGGACAAAAAAAGTGTAATTTCCGGGAAATTGAAAGATATAAGACCAACTTTGATGTGAAAATGAAAAATATCTTCTAAATTCAGAATTTACTTTCACATTGCTCCCCTGAAAATTTTGTAAAAATGGAGCTGCCTCCTTTTTGCACAGGTGTATTCAATTATGGGGTGTGTACCTTTATCAACAACAATGGATGTTTTTCTTGTGGGAGTGTAACGCGTGGTCCATTGCCATGCATCAGGATGATATGGCGAGACAAAGTTGCACTTAACTTGCCGCAAAATAAATACTTATGGCTTTTTCGCTTGGTATCCTTGGCAGTCACTTCTTTTTGAGTAGTCTCATCTTTTTTTCTTTGGCGATAGCATTTGATGCAGGATCTGCAAATTAAATATAACGTTTTTGAACTCGTTAAGGCCCCTTTGAAATGTTTATTGAACTTATTAAGACCCCTTTCAACTAATTAAAGACTACAACGCAGACCCGATGTTTCATTAAAAAAAATCTTATTCTGAACAACAAAACACCCGCAAGATACAAAGTGATTTCACCTCAACAACAGAAACTCTAAAAATCGAGAAGATTAGTGAAAAGTAAGTGTGTATTGTTTGGCTTATGAATGTGTTTCAATACTTGATTTCTGAGATGAACAGATACTGTGCAAAGACAATTTTGAATTCAGTTGGTCAATAATTATTAAGAATATCAAAAATGTATAAAATACACTTGATTTTATTTTAAGGAAACAAAGGAATGAAAAAAAGGCATATTTTTTTAAATCCATAGGTGAAAATTAGTATATTTTACAACAAGAGATGAAAGTGATGTTTTTTGGTGAGGTGAGAGTTTGCTTAAGCGTAGCGAGTTAGCAATCTCACCGAACCAAAAAAACCGCACGGCGTAAATACGATTGCGAGTGCTGTTTTGTGAGCGTTGTGAATAAATTCTGATTAAAAATGGATAATAGTACGAGGGATAATGGTTTTCTTCGAGTTAACCAAATGGCAGACATGGCATCCTGTCAAGTTGTAATAAATGCGGGATGTAAATAATTTATTTCTCTAGGAAAGTAAGTACATTGTTATGGAAACCGTAACAATTTTTGTAGATGTTTCCTACATCCCTTAAATCTGATAGTATAAGAATCACTTGCAAAGAAGATAGTGAAAAATAGTAGGTATATTATGCTATTTTATTACTAGTGTATAAGGACGCCTTTAAAGCACGTGCGATGAGTTTAAGAGCACGACGCAAAGCAGAGTGCTTTTAACGTCGCTAGTGATGCTATTTTTTCTACGATCGAACAGCAATATAAAAACTTAGTTCGGTCACATTGTGTTAGATATTCTGGGTTATGTTGGCATTCAAACTTACGGCAAAGCGAAAACACGCCACCAATGGCAACGTGCAAAAAACACGTATTTCGGGCGCTAATATTAAGAGTGCTACAAACGTCGCTTTTGACACTAGAAACTGTGCAAGAAGTGGTCATTTTGACAGGATCGTAGAAAAAATATAATTTTAGAAAAACGACCGTTTCCTCCATATTTACGATAAAGTAAATAATGCTTTACAAATATTTTGAGCAATTCATAAGTTTAAATGCCAATTCTGAAGCAAATTCCTAAAAATAATTTGATGTTATGGATGCAAACTTTCAAAAATAAAAAAACATTAAAAAACCAAGCATCTCTAAAAAAATAGTTCATAAAACCCACAACACTTTTCAATAATGTATCAAACTCGAGAGTTTCTGCAATTTAAATGGAAAGACCCGGTGTAAGTGTGCAAAATTACAACAATTAACACAATTTTTTATCGGTTTAGTCCGACTTGTTTGAAATTTAAGCATTCAGGAATGACATAGTCCAGTTTGTGCCATTAGAAACTAAATATAATTTCAGCGACTTATCTAAATTTTAGACAGCAACCAATGATACACTTTGAAATGGTCTTTTTTCCATAATGTTTATTTCAATTACATATTTGCTTTGCTTTGAAACGTATATTGATTGATGTCAGTTGATATATAAATCATGCAACATTTCTAGTGCCACCTGCCACCGACTATAAAAAAAACAAAAATCATAAAACTAGTTATACAACTGTAAACACTTACCAGTTGAATGGGATAACGTCATAACGATGTCTCAGAAGATGCATAATTACAGTCTGTCAATTTTACTAGGTAGTTGAACAATGTAGCATCCAAAATCATCATCATAGATTTCATTTCCAGTAAACTGACCGAGTGGCACGCATTTCAAAATTTTGAGAGTTAACTGCTGCTCATTTCTTGCAATGATCGGTGGTACTCCCCAAGTAGATGATGGTGCTGTTAAAATAAAATCTTAATTCAAAATTTGCAAATCTCAATTGTATTATAATTATGGATTTAAAAGGTAACACAAAACTCAAAAAGAAAGTTTAAATATATATATACAACAAAGAATTAGTACAATAAAGAATTAAAATTAAGCATGTCAAGGAATAGTTTAGAAAAATTATTTGATTTTATTAATTATTTATTTTAAACCTCCATACATGCTTGTAGTTATCGGTCAATGAATGATTGAATGAATGAATAAATTGAATAAATAAATTAAATAAATTGAATAAATAAATAAATAAATAAATACGAATAGAAATAAATAAACTTCAGAGACATATCAAAACTGTCGTTCTTGTTAGAAGTATATTTTCGTAATGGACATAAAACTGATGACGGCGTATGGGAATATTCTAAACAAGAATGTTGCAATTAATTTATAGAGCGTTTTCCGGCTGAATTCGAAATGCATTCTTCTCAAGTGATATATGAAATCATTCATAGACTAATCAGAAATTTTAGACAAACAGGTAGTGTAGCAAGAAAACCGTGGTCTGGACATCCAATCCGAAGAACGCAAGAGGTTATTGATAATGCACAAAACATTATTGAGACTAATCCTTCAACTTCAGTAAGAAGATTAAGCCAACAAATTAATTTATCTTATGGAAATTGCCATAAGTACAATGTTAAAAAAAGATTTAAAGCTTTTTCCTTATATCATATGAATCACCAAATTTTCCTACGAGATTTTATTGCACGTCAAATCTATTCTGAATGGTTTAGGAACAACTTAAACGATGATGATAACCCTGAACTAGGACTGCAACGAGTAGCTGCGTACTCGGTGCTCATGAATAATTAATAATAATTTCTATCAGCAATTTGGCATGTAAATCTCCAAAATAATGCTAATTTAGAAATTATTGTTAATACACTAATCAGTAGATACATCAACTCACACCACAAGGAATGCATGAACAAAATAAGACCGACTGGGCGTATAATGGAGTTATTCTAAACGCAAAATATAAAAAAAAATGTTTCAACGTCAATAAAGAACACACAAACATGTAACGCACTAACATTGTGAACCACGAGGTTTATTAAATAAAAAACAATTGCACTTACATTCCTTCTTGTTGCTAATAAAAATGATTATCCAGTAGTTAACACTTCTGCACTTGTCTGTAACAACACCCACAACTGTTTTGTTCACTTCGAACAAGGACACAAGGAGAACGCTAAAACAGAATACGTTATTTTTAAAGCAAATGTTTACACACGTAGATACATTTTATCGCGTCCTGCAAACTTCGCGAGCAAGTGAGGTCAGCTTTTACGTATCAACAAAGAGCATATATGCTCTTTGGTATCAAGTTCATATAGTGTTTACGTTTGGTTTTAAAAGACTAAATATAGCAACCCGCATAATGTATTTATTCGAGATTTTGAACCAACAAGAAAGTAGATAAGACATTTATTGGGAAGCCTGTTTTACTTAACCCCTTAAACCCGTACAAAGAAAATCACAAATAAGTCTACCGGTAGGTAGTAAAGGTTTGTCAAGTTTCATTTGGAGATTTATTCTGAATTTTCAGTGAAACAACAAAAATCCTCTCTAATATCTCTGCAAAGGTTGGGAATTGAACTTATGTTTATATGAACCTTTTTTGTCTATTTGTGGCGTAAATTCAGTCACTACAATATGGACAGGCATTTCAGTTACACCCTGTATATACAGGGCCCGGCAACGATGCGGGGCTGGAAGATTGTTCTAAAAGTATGAGAGTTACATAACATTTGTCTAGATAAAAGTTGTAGATACTAAAATGATGCACATTAGTAAAATGTTTTTATTGTACAAGGTGGCTCACAAAAGTGTGGCGTACCAAACTTACTCTCTCTTTTTTAAATAGAATGCCCTATAGTTTGGTATAATAAAGTATGATCAAAAATAATTTTCATCTAGTATGGCTATGGTATATGTACCTAGTTCCTAATTTATGAATGCTACTACGTGTATACTTAAATGTCAAACTTGACATTTTATTTTTAAGTGGTTTATAGTTGCATTCATAAATTAGAAACTATTCCATGGCCATATAAGATGAAAATCATTTTTGATCATACCACATAAAGTTGTGTAGGTCTCAAATTAATGGTTTTGGACATAATAGCGATTTTATTCAAAAATACTCAACGTTACCAAAAAGTATGTTATTTGTGAATTGCCTTACGAGTGAGAAATAGTTCCTCTGAGCATTAATGCTACACAGAGTGCTCACAATTTGCAAATTCGATAATTTTGGATTTTAAACGGAACACCCTAGATATCTTAAATTTTGAAAACCTGTTGTAATGAACTTTCGTCTGATATCTTATTTCCTATCGCTGAATTCTACCATTTATTATATTATTGGCGAGTTAAAACAGAAAATAGTAGATTATGTTATTAGGAGTAAAAGTGATACTTTATGTGGCGAAGCTGAAGTTTATTTAGCCGAACGTTAGTGAGGCAAATAATTCAGCTAAGCCACATAAAGTCATCTTTACTCCGAATAACATATACTATTTTATCCGCAAACGTATTCAGGTAAATTTCAGGCGAGCACTGTACCCCTGCGCCAACCTCTGTTGTTCAGATAACGCGCAACTGTAATGATATATGAACATACTGAATCAACCGTGCTAATAGCACACGGCCAAAGCAGCTGTCACACCATAACCCACGGCGACAGATGCTCCGATCCGCTGCTTAAAGGTTTATTTAAATTAAAACTTTTTCGTACTTTTTTGAAAATAAAAACCGGCCTACGAACTAATTCTAAAAATTAGCAAAATTTTAAGCCATCATACAATTTAATCGGTCCAGTATCTTCGGAGGAGATGGCGAACAAACATAGAAAGAAAGAAAGAGAGCAATCATTTTGTGTGCTTAGGCAGATAAAGTACGCAAAAGTCGCTATTTTGTCTGCTTAGGCAGATAAAGTGACACTTTTACCTTGTCAATAAAGACAAATAAGTTGTCACTTTTGTGACGTTTGCGGATAAATATAGTTTAGCCTCTTTTAAGTTGCTTTATTTAAAAGCATAACAAATAACGTCTTTAAAATGTCAATTTAAACTCCTAAATTCTATAAACACAAAAAATTAGGTTTGAAGATAAAAATCCAACCATTATTGACCCAAGATATAAAAGTCACGAAAAAAAGGAGAAAGACGGAAGTAAATTACATGTACTCTCTAGAGGGCTGTGGATGTTTTAAAAATTTAATTTATGTTGGCAGTGATGTGAAAATGTACTTAATGATATAACATATACAGCTTTGACTGAATTAATGAAGCCTCAAGTTTCACAATATCATACAGAGGACGAATTTTATTCGCAAGATGCTATTCTTTTTGAAAAAATTATTTCGGTTGATTTTTACATGACTGAGGAGCACGTAGTATTTTTATATATGTAGCTATACTAGATAAGACACTCGTTTCAAATTGTACAGGCCAGATGTACGTGGAGAGTAGCAGGAGAGGCCCATGTCCAGTTTATGTCCCGTTCGATCGACATGCCCATAAAATTCGAGTTGAACTGCATTAACCCTCCAGTTACGGGTGGTTTGAGAATCACACCTTTTGACGGGCTGGGTCTTACTGCCCCCAATTTTGACATAATCTCTTTTGCTTAAAATCCACTCTTTATGTTTGGTGTTTTGAATTCATTTGTTAAGCTAGTCCATTTTACACTACTGAAAAGAAACAAATTATCCAAAGGAAGATCGACATACAAGTATCATCTTCTAGCTATATCTATAAAAATGAATGTTGATTTTGTTTGTACCGTATGCGTTCTTGTCATTCATCCGATTGCGATGAAACTTTGGCGAGTTATTGTGCACATACCGGAGAAGGTTTCTGAATTAGGACAACCATTGTTTTCGGTGTAGGAGTATAGAATTGAATTGAATCGAATACAAACAGCGACATTTCGGTTCGTGTGTGACATAACAAGTGGTGTTGATTGTATAATTCCAATTGCCGGTCGGCATTAGATAATAATAGATATCACATGCATTTTCTTTGCTTTTTCACAGTGAATTTGTAATAGTTGTCACAAAGCATTACTTTCGCTGTCAAATCAATTATGCCACCCAAACGACAAGCGATTGGTCGATCTACACTTCAAGCACAAAAGAAAAGGGCATACGAGTTTCAGATACAGATGAGCAACGGGAAGCAAGACTTGAAACCGCTCGAGTACGCACTGCTCGATCCAGACTAACCCTGCACGCTGATTTAAATGTTGGTGCATTCCATTACGATGCTAATTATAATTACAGTCTTCATCCAAGTGTGGTTATTGAAATCTCTATATCTATATATACAGTGTGTCTACTTAAGTTGGAATCATGTGGAAAATTTTTTTATTATTGGTTTTATGAAAAAAGGTATTCTTGATAAAAAGTTCTGCATGGTCCAAAACTTAAAATGCAACCGTCAGATATCAATTTTTTCAAGCCGTATCCGAGGTTTGTCAAAAAATATGAATTTTGCTCAAGAGTAAAGTACGTTTATTTTTGACAAAATCGAAAATGTTTATGTTTATAGTAGATAAGAAAGATAATGTTTCAAAACTAAACGTAATTTATAACGTTTTCAAATATTTAGAATCAATGTGTAGAAAATTTAGTAAAAAAATAATAAAATCTAATTTTTCATGATAGATCGGTGTAATTGCATATTTGAATGTAGTTTTCAATTATAATCAACTTTTGTCAATGAAAATTTTCGATTTTGTCAAAAATAAACGTACGTTACGCTTGAGCAAAATTCATATTTTTTGACAAACCTCGTATATGGCTTGAAAAAATGTATATCTGACGGTTGCATTTTAAGTTTTGGACCATGCAGAACTTTTTATCAGGAATACCTTTTTTCATAAAACCAATAATAATTTTGTTTCCATATGATTCCAACTTAAGTAGACACACTGTATATACAGGGTGTAACAAAAATGTGGGCCGCTACTTCAGGAGCGTATTCTACTCATCAAAATGATTAAAAAAGTTGATATAAACATATATGCCTTTCATGATCTTTTTGGATCAGGTGAGGCTATGACCATCTAGTAATTTTGTTGGCAGTACCTCTGTGGCAACTAAACTCCCTAATGGAAATTGACACTTTTTGTGTTAGGTTAAGTTGTTTTCAGTTTAAGGTTATATTTTCTGAATAAGTACATTGTTGCCGGATCTCTGTTTAAATTAAAGATAAAGAATTGGAAATGATTTGACAATTGACGACAGAAACGAAAATGAGAACTAATGCATAAGAAAAGCATTCAATATTAATGTTTATTGCAATTTGGATAAGAATTGTGTACATTATATGAATATGCCACTTTATTTTACATACTTGCTGTATGTTTGCTTGTTTGCTGGTGTGGAAGGATAAAGACGTCACAAACTAATGCCAGATAAATTTAGTAGAGCAATTGAGCAGTATTGGTCTTATAGAAATTAACATGTGAAAAATGTAAATATCTTGTCAAATGGATTATTACTTGCTGATTTTACTTCACCGCATGCATTCTAATACCATTCATCCGATTGCGACGAAACTTTGGTGAGTTATTGTGAGCACACCCCCGAAGGCTTATGAACAACCATTTTACAACAGGTGGCGCTGGGGTCGAGATATTTCGATAATTTGTATTTATGTTCCGATTTAACTCATATTCGGAATATATGTTGGTTACGTGGAAAGAAATGTTTATACAAAAAATCAACCCGGTAGGTGGCGCTGGAGTCAAAATATTTACGAAAATGTGTATTTTTGGACCGATTTAGCTTATATTCGGAATATACCTTCCTTACGTAGAGAGAAATGTTTATACAAAAAATGAAGCTGGTAGGTGGCGCTGGAGTCAAGTTATTTACGAAAATGTGTATTTATGGTCCGATTTAGCTCATATTCGGATTGTATGTTGGTTACGCGGAAAGAAATGTTTATACAAAAAATCAACCCGGTAGGTGGCGCTGGAGTCAAAATATTTACGAAAATGTGTATTTATGGTCCGATTTAGCTCATATTCGGAGGGCAAGTCCGGTGGGTGAATATATCAGTTTTGTGGAAATATCTACCCGTTTCTACGGGTAGATATGTCCAGCAAACTGATATATTCACCCGCCGGACTTGCCCGTAGGTAGTGGGTAGACACGATTTTTTTTTTCAAAAGCGGAATTAAGCGATGGCAATTTTTTTGTGCCATAAGGGCACTATTTGCAGCAACTTTTCTTTATAACATTTTGCCGTGAGAAAACAACTTCAATCTTTTACGCTAAAAAAAACATAGGTGCATTAGATAGTAGCATGCTCCATTTTTTCTGACACAAGAGACCGAAGTTTTTTTTTCACGACAAAATGTTATAAAGAAAAGTTGCTGCAAATAGTGCCCTTATGGCACAAAAAAATTGCCATCGCTTAATTTCGATTTTGAAAAAAAAAATTGTGTCGACCCAGTACCTACGGGCAAGTCCGGTGGGTGAATATATCAGTTTTGTGGAAATATCTACCCGTTTCTACGGGTAGATATGTCCAGCAAACTGATATATTCACCCGCCGCACTAAACCCCAAACCGGTGGGTGAATAGATCAGTTTTACGGAATTATCTACCCGTACGAAGTGGTTAGACGAGATTTTTTAGTACGGGTAGATATGTCCAGAAAACTGATATATTCACCCGCCGCACTAAAACCCAACCCGGTGGGTGAATATATCAGTTTTGCGGAAATATCTACCCGTTTCTACGGGTAGATATGTCCAGCAAACTGATATATTCACAATTCACCCGCCGGACTTGCCCGTAGGTAGTGGGTAGACACGATTTTTTTTTTTCAAAAGCGGAATTAAGCGATGGCAATTTTTTTGTGCCATAAGGGCACTATTTGCAGCAACTTTTCTTTATAACATTTTGCCGTGAGAAAACAACTTCAATCTTTTACGCTAAAAAAAATGTAGGTGCATTAGATAATAGCATGCTCCATTTTTTCTGGCACAAGAGACCGAAGTTTTTTTTTCACGACAAAATGTTATAAAGAAAAGTTGCTGCAAATAGTGCCCTTATGGCACAAAAAAATTGCCATCGCTTAATTTCGATTTTGAAAAAAAAAATTGTGTCGACCCAGTACCTACGGGCAAGTCCGGTGGGTGAATATATCAGTTTTGTGGAAATATCTACCCGTTTCTACGGGTAGATATGTCCAGCAAACTGATATATTCACCCGCCGCACTAAACCCCAAACCGGTGGGTGAATAGATCAGTTTTACGGAATTATCTACCCGTACGAAGTGGTTAGACGAGATTTTTTAGTACGGGTAGATATGTCCAGAAAACTGATATATTCACCCGCCGCACTAAAACCCAACCCGGTGGGTGAATATATCAGTTTTGCGGAAATATCTACCCGTTTCTACGGGTAGATATGTCCAGCAAACTGATATATTCACAATTCACCCGCCGGACTTGCCCGTAGGTAGTGGGTAGACACGATTTTTTTTTTTCAAAAGCGGAATTAAGCGATGGCAATTTTTTTGTGCCATAAGGGCACTATTTGCAGCAACTTTTCTTTATAACATTTTGCCGTGAGAAAACAACTTCAATCTTTTACGCTAAAAAAAACATAGGTGCATTAGATAGTAGCATGCTCCATTTTTTCTGGCACAAGAGACCGAAGTTTTTTTTTCACGACAAAATGTTATAAAGAAAAGTTGCTGCAAATAGTGCCCTTATGGCACAAAAAAATTGCCATCGCTTAATTTCGATTTTGAAAAAAAAAATTGTGTCGACCCAGTACCTACGGGCAAGTCCGGTGGGTGAATATATCAGTTTTGTGGAAATATCTACCCGTTTCTACGGGTAGATATGTCCAGCAAACTGATATATTCACCCGCCGCACTAAACCCCAAACCGGTGGGTGAATAGATCAGTTTTACGGAATTATCTACCCGTACGAAGTGGTTAGACGAGATTTTTTAGTACGGGTAGATATGTCCAGAAAACTGATATATTCACCCGCCGCACTAAAACCCAACCCGGTGGGTGAATATATCAGTTTTGCGGAAATATCTACCCGTTTCTACGGGTAGATATGTCCAGCAAACTGATATATTCACAATTCACCCGCCGGACTTGCCCGTAGGTAGTGGGTAGACACGATTTTTTTTTTCAAAAGCGGAATTAAGCGATGGCAATTTTTTTGTGCCATAAGGGCACTATTTGCAGCAACTTTTCTTTATAACATTTTGCCGTGAGAAAACAACTTCAATCTTTTACGCTAAAAAAAATGTAGGTGCATTAGATAATAGCATGCTCCATTTTTTCTGGCACAAGAGACCGAAGTTTTTTTTTCACGACAAAATGTTATAAAGAAAAGTTGCTGCAAATAGTGCCCTTATGGCACAAAAAAATTGCCATCGCTTAATTTCGATTTTGAAAAAAAAAATTGTGTCGACCCAGTACCTACGGGCAAGTCCGGTGGGTGAATATATCAGTTTTGTGGAAATATCTACCCGTTTCTACGGGTAGATATGTCCAGCAAACTGATATATTCACCCGCCGCACTAAACCCCAAACCGGTGGGTGAATAGATCAGTTTTACGGAATTATCTACCCGTACGAAGTGGTTAGACGAGATTTTTTAGTACGGGTAGATATGTCCAGAAAACTGATATATTCACCCGCCGCACTAAAACCCAACCCGGTGGGTGAATATATCAGTTTTGCGGAAATATCTACCCGTTTCTACGGGTAGATATGTCCAGCAAACTGATATATTCACAATTCACCCGCCGGACTTGCCCGTAGGTAGTGGGTAGACACGATTTTTTTTTTTCAAAAGCGGAATTAAGCGATGGCAATTTTTTTGTGCCATAAGGGCACTATTTGCAGCAACTTTTCTTTATAACATTTTGCCGTGAGAAAACAACTTCAATCTTTTACGCTAAAAAAAATGTAGGTGCATTAGATAATAGCATGCTCCATTTTTTCTGGCACAAGAGACCGAAGTTTTTTTTTCACGACAAAATGTTATAAAGAAAAGTTGCTGCAAATAGTGCCCTTATGGCACAAAAAAATTGCCATCGCTTAATTTCGATTTTGAAAAAAAAAATTGTGTCGACCCAGTACCTACGGGCAAGTCCGGTGGGTGAATATATCAGTTTTGTGGAAATATCTACCCGTTTCTACGGGTAGATATGTCCAGCAAACTGATATATTCACCCGCCGCACTAAACCCCAAACCGGTGGGTGAATAGATCAGTTTTACGGAATTATCTACCCGTACGAAGTGGTTAGACGAGATTTTTTAGTACGGGTAGATATGTCCAGAAAACTGATATATTCACCCGCCGCACTAAAACCCAACCCGGTGGGTGAATATATCAGTTTTGCGGAAATATCTACCCGTTTCTACGGGTAGATATGTCCAGCAAACTGATATATTCACAATTCACCCGCCGGACTTGCCCGTAGGTAGTGGGTAGACACGATTTTTTTTTTCAAAAGCGGAATTAAGCGATGGCACTTTTTTTGTGCCATAAGGGCACTATTTGCAGCAACTTTTCTTTATAACATTTTGCCGTGAGAAAACAACTTCAATCTTTTACGCTAAAAAAAACGTAGGTGCATTAGATAGTAGCATGCTCCATTTTTTCTGGCACAAGAGACCGAAGTTTTTTTTTCACGACAAAATGTTATAAAGAAAAGTTGCTGCAAATAGTGCCCTTATGGCACAAAAAAATTGCCATCGCTTAATTTCGATTTTGAAAAAAAAAATTGTGTCGACCCAGTACCTACGGGCAAGTCCGGTGGGTGAATATATCAGTTTTGCGGAAATATCTACCCGTTTCTACGGGTAGATATGTCCAGCAAACTGATATATTCACCCGCCGCACTAAACCCCAAACCGGTGGGTGAATAGATCAGTTTTACGGAATTATCTACCCGTACGAAATGGTTAGACGAGATTTTTTAGTACGGGTAGATATGTCCAGAAAACTGATATATTCACCCGCCGCACTAAAACCCAACCCGGTGGGTGAATATATCAGTTTTGCGGAAATATCTACCCGTTTCTACGGGTAGATATGTCCAGCAAACTGATATATTCACCCGCCGCACTAAACCCCAAACCGGTGGGTGAATAGATCAGTTTTACGGAATTATCTACCCGTACGAAATGGTTAGACGAGATTTTTTAGTACGGGTAGATATGTCCAGCAAACTGATATATTCACCCGCCGGACTTGCCCGTAGGTAGTGGGTAGACACGATTTTTTTTTTCAAAAGCGGAATTAAGCGATGGCACTTTTTTTGTGCCATAAGGGCACTATTTGCAGCAATTTTTCTTTATAACATTTTGCCGTGAAAAACAACTTCAATCTTGTTTATTTGATGGAAGGCCACTAGATACATTTTAACTTTCTTCAAATGGTAACTGATATCAGCTTCGTGTCATGTCTCCATGGATAATTAATTCTTTTATTTCATTATGGCTGAAAATAAAATAATAATTCTTCGTAAATAATCTGAAGTTTCAACACAAAAATTACTGTAACAGGAAAACGACTCATTTTTACTTCCTTTTACAATAAAGGAAGTATTGGATTCACCCCAAAAATTCGAAATTGAGTTCTCACCAGATCTTCACGTTTTAGAGTCCCCTGATCCCAAAAAACATATTTTTTTCATTGGTCTGTCTGTCTGGGTGTCTGTCTGTCTGTCTGTGTGTCTGGCTGTGAATATCTCCAAAACGAAAAGAGGTATGGCGTTGAAACTTCATTTATAAGTTTTGTGTAATATGTAGATGAGACAGCAAGCTTTTGAAGGAAATCGCGGCTTTAACGATTTTTTTCAAACTTTGCATTTTTTTTACTTTTTTAATGTGTATTGATGTGAGATAGGTGATTTTCCAGTTGAATACTTCTAAAGTGGATTTCTTTTGTTTTCTTTTCTATTTTTTTATTAACTCCTATTTTAAATAGAACACCCGGTATATTATTACATTTTTGAACCGTTTTTGTAGAATTTGTAATTTTTGAAAATTTTTGACTAATTATAAGATCACTGTAAAAGGAAGTTGTGGGAGTGTATCACACCAGATTTTTGGACATATGTTTATTCAACTTTTATCATCATTTTGATGACTAGAATACGCTCCTGAAGTAGCGGCCCACATTTATGTTACACCCTCTATATAAATGAATGTTTCTTTGTCCCGCATGCATTCCAATACCATTCATCCGATTGCGACGAAACTTTGGTGAGTTGTTGTGAGCACACCCCCGAAGGCTTATGAACAACCATTTTACAACAGGTGGCGCTGGGGTCGAGATATTTCGATAATTTGTATTTATGGTCAGATTTAGCTCATATTCGGAATATATGTTGGTTACGTAGAAAGATATCTTTATACAAGAAATAAACCCGGTAGGTGGCGCTGAAGTCAAGATATTTACGAAAATGTGTATTTATGGTCCGATTTAGCTCATATTCGGAAGATATGTTGGCTACGTAGAAATAAATGTTTTTACAAAAAATGGACCCGATAGGTGGCTCTAGAGTCAAGATATTTACGAAAATGTGTATTTATAGTGCGATTTAGCTGATATTCGGAATATATGTTGGCTACGTAGAAATAAATGCTTTTACAAAAAATGGACCCGATAGGTGGCGCTACATTCAAGATATTTACGAAAATGTGTATTTATAGTGCGATTTAGCTGATATTCAGAATATACGTTGGTTACGTAGAAAGAAATGATTATGCAAAAAACGAACCCGGTAGGTGGCGCTGAAGTCAAGATATTTACGAAAATGTGTATTTATGGTCCGATTTAGCTCATATTCGGAATATATGTTGGCTACGTAGAAATAAATGTTTTTACAAAAAATGGAGCCGATAGGTGGCGCTAGGATCAAGATATTTACGAAAATGTGTATTTATAGTGCGATTTAGCTGATATTCAGAATATACGTTGGTTACGTAGAAAGAAATGATTATGCAAAAAACGAACCCGGTAGGTGGCGCTGGAGTCAAGATATTAACGAAAATGTGTATGTATGGTGCGATTTAACGTACTTATATTCAGAAGATGTGTGTACAAAAACAAATTATTTTTGGGCAGAACAATGTTTGCCGGGTCAGCTAGTATATTACATAAAATGTTAGGTTTTTAATAGTGTTTACACAAATCGTTACGATTTTCCAAAAGTCGGAAAATACAATAGTAAATAAAATGTGATGTGATAGTAGGGGTCTTTAACCTTAAATTATTATATCTAAAGCATCGTTAATGTCCACAATTTCAAGAATCTCATAATGTTGAATAATTATGTTATAAAAAATAATATAAGCGTAGAGGTCACTCGAGTGACCCCTGAATCCTAAACTCTTATAGACTATGTATTGGTTGAACACAAAAAGTGTAAATTGTTTAGAAATAAAATTAGAGCCAAACGCACTGTCTGATCATAACAGGCTTGTTTTTAATATAATGGACAGGGTTAGATTGTACAAACAAAAAGTTACAAATGACATGAAATGTGTAATGTAAATCATGTAAAGGCTAGAGAACTATTTAGTCAGAGTAAATAATAGTATATAGTCTCTTCAAAAGCTAACAGATACCGTTAACATCTGTAAATCCCAAGCAGAGTACATAAAAGTTGTAATATGTCGTTAGAATAATATGTGGGTCAATAGCGAAATATTACAATTAATCAAGCAAAAGGACAGGCTGATAAAAACATTCAAAAAATAGGGACAATACTGTAATTTAGTGAATATAAAACCTTGAAAAATGGAATATCAAATAAAATAAAGTCGCTTAAAAATCAGAGTGCGGGACTTTAGTGAAAAGATAAGGTTAAAGGACAAATATAGAGACACGTTTACAGTACAGGTATTGCTAAAACAATTTTTTGGAATACCTGCACGGACAGTTGATCATTATTAACAACATTTTGTTAGAGTAAGTCGAACTTACGATTCATTTACTAATTTCCACGGTTACTGGCCATAATATTTACTTACAGTCCACCTTCAACTGTAAGTGACTATTAAGTACCAACATTTTCAGTATTGAATCGGTGATTGTTGCAACGAACTAACTCCAGAAAAGTTAGTTTTTGGCAAACTACAAAAGTTTGTCTCACAACCCTGTTGAAAATTGTTATGAAAATCTAGTTTGCCTGGTACAATGTTGTTAAGTCAAGGATCAGCTAAAACTTAGAATTGGTTTAGTTAGGGCCATAATAAGTTCAAAATTTGAAAAAAAGGCGATGGAGTTAGTTCCCTTTAATACCAAATTAAAACTGTTTGAAAAAAAAATTACCAAGAAGAAAAAATTTATTCAGTGTTTTAAACAGTTTTGAAAATTACAAAACTCATGGTATCATACATTTTAGTTATTTTCTTCAGTGTTGGTAGTATGCCATTTTAGGTTCTTAGTTCCTTTTCCCACCAACTCGATTTAAATTCCTAGACCAGGTAACATCAAATCGGAGTTAGTTCCTTTTATCACCATTCGATCCACTGGGTTTGAAAATATACCAATACTTATAAATCTCAAGATGTCGAGATTATGGAGTTAGTTCCTTTTAATAGTCACCGATTCAATTGTTTATCTATTACGCCTTGGTTGATTCAGTTTTAAGCTAATTCCTTAATTTCTTAAAATATAAAACGAAATTTTGACAGGTCGTTGTGAATAATTCAATTTTAACTCATTATTTACTACGTGTGTTTGATTTTCACAGGTATTACAAAAAAATAATGTACTAATCGCGAACTGTAAGTAACTTTTCTAGTCTTGACCTCAAAAGTGTCACTTGCAGTTCATGGTACGTAATATACTATTTCCGCTCCTTGTTTTGGTTAAACAATTAAGATTGCCAAATACTGTCTTCGTACACGTACCACGTTAAAATCTCGATTCCCCCAGTCTCGGATCTTATTGTAGAAGTATTGTTTTCCAGATAATTTTAGTTCACTTCTCTCATTTCTACTGGATCAGATTACGTTGAACTGAATTTATGTGAGATACATTAACTACAAGATTCTTGTGGCGACTCGCCGCTCGCGTAATAGAGCGGCATTCAGACGACCTACCTGCTACTCATTTGCGATATTAAACATATTTCATCTGCCCTGCTATTATTGGGCACAAAACACTTCAATGCGAGAAAAAAAATCCGCCCTTTGTTTTCGTTAAACAATTAGGATTGCCAAATATTGCCTTAGTAGTTCTATAATGATCTGATTGACACGTACCACGTTACAATAAAAAGGTTGAAAAATAGAATTAACAACAACAATAAAATCAATACTTTAGAAATAAATGGACAGCGTGTAGAACTGGATAAAAAAACTGTGGCGTTTCATAATCAGTTAAGTGAAAAAAAAGGTAAAAGGACACATATAGTGACACTTATAGTAGGTAACGGAGAGGTCAGTGATCAGTTAGGTACAGTAAATCAGCTGAGTAGGCACTTCTCAAGCGTAGGGAAAAATATTATACAAAATATAGATGCTACAATAGGTAACTTAAACAGAAATGAGCGCGAAAACCTTAGCTTTAGAGACATTTCATGTGATAAATCTATATTTGTAACTGCCTCTGATGAACAAGAAATTAGTAGTACATATTATAAATAAATCTAGAAAAACATCTGCCCCAGGTGTCAGTTTGTGATATACTAAATATTAAGACTGTCTTGACAAATTTAGTCAACAAATGCTTTAAGCGTGGTATTTTTTCAAATCAACTGAAAATTTATAGAATTAGTCCTATATTTAAATATGGTTCTAATAATTATCTACCAATAAGTGTAACTACAATATTTTCAATAATGCTAGAAACTGTGGATCAAAAACCGGATGACTTCCGTTATTGATATATATGTACCTCTTGTCTTTCAGTATGGCTTTATTGAACATAGTGGCACTCAAAGTGCAACTATCGACCTTGTGAATAATATATCAACTGAACTAGATTTAGGAAAGATAGTCATACCTATATTTGTAGACCTACAAAAAACATTAGTTTTGATATTTTACTTGATAAGTTAGAGAGAATGGGATTCATATAGTACATTTTTTTTCTATAATAATTTTCAAGGTCAACTTTCTAGGGGATAAGTTGCATTCCTGCAGGGTCCCTAGTTTTAATAATGTTGGCACATAGGTTTTTAGTTCTTTTCTTCCACTAAAAAAAATTATTGTCATTTTGACAGATATGTCATAATTTAATATCGCTTGCTTCATTTTTGCGTTTAAAATATTTCTTGGTTTTCTTTTTTTATCCGATTTTATTGATGATGATGATGATTCCATGTTAAAAAAAGAAATTTCTCAAGAGTTCAAATTAAGAAACTTTGACAGTCAAAATTGACACATAACCATAATTTTGAAAAAGTTCTACCAACGCGAGGTATAAAAATTTACTAGCGTTTTAGTCACATATCTACCAAAATTGTAACACTTTGACAGTTATTATAGAAAAAAAACGTACTTTAGGTAAGATGCATAGTATTATTCAATAATACCTAGCAAGGAGAAGGCAATATGTTAAATTAGACCATAATGTAAGTGAATTTTAGGGTTCCCCATGGCTTTGTCCTGGGGCCTCTCTTCTACTCTCTGTATGTTCTCAGCTTGAATAATGCAGGGTTAGTTGCTAGATATTACACATTTGCAGATGATACTGTACTGTTGTATCGTTTTGATAATGTTGAGGAGGTAGAGAATGTGATTTCTAATTATTATAGACAAAACTAAATGTATGCTATTTAAACAAATAAATAATGATGTACAAGTTCCCTGTGTAAATATCAATGGTAAAGAAATTGAATGTGTAGCCAGGATGAAATATTTAGGTCTAGTAATAAATAACAAACTGGTCAGATCATTTAGATTAGGTATATTGAATCCACTATATTGTCAATGATGAGTGCACGGTATATAGAAATTATCTTGGCCTTAAAAGTAAGCTCAATGTATACCATACGTTTTTTCTGTCACATTTCAGCTAAATTCCCATGTGGGGCACATGTGGATCTATTCGCTCTATTGTCAGCATGGTAGAAGTTCCTGTTGGCCAATGTCCTAAATTTAAGAGATGATGATTGGCTCGAAATAAAACAAATTATATTCTCAAAAACTGCGGGATCGCCCCTTGGGAACATTGGTCTCTGTGAGGTACAAGCAATGCCCTACCAGTTTCTTAATATTAGCTCGGTTTGAATTATTTCCGCTTTACGTGAAAAAATGTTTTTTCCGGGATCGCGGGACGTTTACTCTCGCTGGATATGTTGGTCAATTCCGAGACTGTCCCTAAGTCCAATTGAGATTTTCTTCTTTTGTGCACAAAAACAGTTTTCTCGTTTGTAATTGAAAACGCCGCATTTTCTTAACTAAATTAAGAACTATTTTAATGTTAATCGTGTTGAATACGCATGCTTGACAGATGTGTAAACTGTTGTTGACATTTGTTTTCAAAGCATACCTAACAAAACAATTGAATTGCAAAATGGATGAGTTTTTTCGTGGACAGTGTAATAGTTTATTTTTTATTTGAAAATGCTTGACGTTAATTGTACGTAACTACAGTTATAACATTTTGCGTTAAATCTGAGTATTCCGGATTTACATTGTAAAATTGTGACAAGAATCCACCCTACAACGTCCCAGAACTACGACCAATAGAACGTTATTGCGCTAGCGCTATTATGAAGGTTACAGAAGATAGGTAAAGCCGTTAAAGAAATAGAACGCCTAAAAATTTAGTGTTACACAGTAAGCATGAAAATCGGAAAGAGCTAGATTTTGTTAGCAGTACAGACTGAGAAATTGAGTTTATTAACATTTGTAATTTTAATATACAGGGTGTCCCAAAAAGAATGGGACATCGATTATTCATATATTCCTTACGTTATAACAAATCCACACAAATAATATACTCTTAGTTCGTAAGCCTAAAAGCAACCGTTTACCTTAAAATGCCATTAAAGTTTTTGGTAGTCATTAAGTCGTGCAATTATCCATGATCACAAAAACAATGGTCATCTAGTAAACAGCAGTGATAAATCAATTAATGACATTAGAGCCACAAGAATTTGTTCTTTTATGTTTAAGAAAATGCCACTACATAACGAATTCTCCAATGCTGAAAGGTTCGTTATGTCGCAGCATTTCCCTAATCACAAAAGACGAAAAACTGATGCCACCAACGTCATTAATTGATTTCTTGTTGTTGTTTACTAGATTACAATCATTACCCATTGTTTTTGTGATCATGGCTACTTGATAATTGCACGTCTTAATGACAATCAAAAACTTTTGATAGGCATGGTAACGGTTGCTCTTACGCTTATGAACTGAGAGTACACTATTTTTGTGGATTTTAATTCTCTTTCAGGTAATAACCTAAATTGTTTGAAAATGTAGCAGATAACGAAGATAGAGCTAAAAAAGTTTTGAAAGATAGGTAAAGTGCCCCTTAAAGTCAAGTCTACTTGATGAAATTTTTGCTATTGGTGCACTACACAATGGTAAGCATGTATACCAAAATTCCAATCGACATCGCTGCATTTGTGGAAATTAACAAAAAAATAAAAAATAAAAATTTGAACTTCAAGGCCCCATAACTTCTTACTGAAGGGACTTTGTACTAAGGTATATTAGGTTTAATCGATTTATTATAACGTAAGGAATTTATGACTAATCGGTGTCCCATTCTTTTTGAGACACCCTGTATATTAGTTTCCGTTCAAAAATACATATATCAAACCTACTTCTTTCATTTATTTAAAAGTTTTCATGGGACATAGTATTCAAGCCGTAGTTTACATCTTGCAGTAATTTTTCCAATACTTTTTAAAATGTTTGACACACTAAAGAGTGCCTTTAATTTTACTTTCAGGCATAGGCTATAAGAAAAAGTTATTTGCAATGAAAACGTTTAAATCTCAATACAAATATCAGTCTCATATCATATTAATCCGCCAAGGCCAGGTATGAAACAGAAGTGCGTTTACCCATTTTTATAAGTGGGCCTCTCGACGAGTCTTGTATGGAGTATGGTCACGTATTGTCGCGCTTATCGCGTGCGACTGTATAACAACATTGGATGGTCAAGACGTACCTATGCATTAAAATTTTCGCAATATATCATTTTAGGCATCTTGATTATTCTCGCTCAATTAATTACATGTAGGTTTTTAAACTTTTAATCTAGCAGTGCATTCTGTCGAAATGTACTGGTCTTATTATTGTTACATCATCAGTAGTTATATCCCTAGTGCATTCTGTATCTTCGGGAAGTACTCGAATTATACAGAATACACGCAGGGAATATTGCAAGACTATTCCTCGAAGAAATATCATCCTTTGTATACCACACTATTAATTTTCATTTTTCAAAGAGTTTTCAGTATTCCTTCTGAAATTTCTTGTGTACCTAGCTGGTTTGCTTTTCTTCCCGCAAATACTCGATATTGCATTTGTGCAAATACCCGGGTATTGCACTAGTGCAAAGTATTCGTTGTATTCGATTCTCATTGGTTCAAATTTTGAAAATTGATGATGGGATTGGTTTATATTATCTGAGCGGAATAGTCAGTTTTATTTTCTTTCTTTTGACCCATTATTATTCTTAATATTTTTCTCTCGAAAATTCTTAATTGTTCTTGATCCTTTCTTCTTACACTTCTTGTTTCTAGTGCGTATATCACGATAGGTTTTATTAGCGTATTGTAGATTGTTAGCTTCGTGTGTTTGCTAATACTCTTACGCCTCAATAATTTTTTATTTACTGCGTATGCCCTCCATGCTGCTTTGATTCTGGCTTTTATTTGACTGTTATCTGTACTGCTTATTTGTGTTCCTAAGTAGCTGAATTTGTGTACTTCTTCAATGCTGTAGTTGTTAATTTTTATTTTTGCTGTATGGTGGGAGCTTGTTTTGTTTTTTTTTGTTTTTCACTTTTCATGTATTTTGTTTTTTCTTGGTTTATGTTTAATCCTGCTTTCTTTGCTGCTCTATCTAGTTTTTTAAACATTTTTTCAAGTTCTTCTTTTGTTCTGCTAACTATAGCTATGTCGTCTGCATATGCTACTATTTGTGTCATGTTTATATATAATTTTCCGTGGTCTTTAGTTTTCCTTATTATGCTTTCTAATACGATGTTAAACTGCATGGCTGACAGAGCATCGCCTGGTCTTACTCCTGTATTTATTTCGAATTTTTCTGTTGTGCCAAAACTTGTTCTGACTACAGCTTTGGATTTATTCATCGTCATTTTTACTAGTTTCGTTAGTTTACTAGGAATATTAAAGTTCCTCATTATTTCTATCAGTGTGTTTCTATTTAAAGTATCGAAGGCTGACCTAAAATCAATGAATAGTATATGTATTTCTATTCCGAATTCGTGGCTCTTCTCAAGTAGTCGGTTCATTGTGAATATGGCATCTGTTGCGGATCTGCCTGGTCGGAATCCATTTTGGTAATCACCTAATTCTTGTTCTACATAATATGGTTCTAACTTCTTGTAGATTAATGATGATAATATTTTGTAAGTTGTATTGAGCAGTGTGATTCCTCTGTAGTTATTGGTGTTTTCTTTTTCGCCTGTTTTATGCAGTGGCACTATTACCCCAGCTTTCCAATCTTCCGGCATTTCTACATTTGTCCATATTTTTTGGATTAGTGAGTACAGATGGTCGTGTAGGGTTTTGCCTTCGTGTTTTATTATATCTCCTACTATGTCGTCTAAGCCTGGCGCTTTGCTATTTTTTATTCTTTTAATTATCATCATGACTTCTTCATATGTAGGTTCATGGGTATTTTGTGATGTTTGTATAGGTTGCTCTATTTCTTCTTTCTCATTTTCTTTTTCGCTATTCAGGAGTTCACTGAAATGTTCTTTCCATAACTTCTTTATCTTCTCTTTCTCATACTCAGTTATTCCTCTTTATTCCTTACCCCTCTTATGTTCATTTTGATTTCTTCCTCTTGTTTCTTTATTTCTCTATAAAATATTTTTGAATTCTTGGCTGCATTACTGTGTTCCATTTCTTCTACTGCTTTGCATAGCCATTGCTTCTTCTTCTGTTTGCATATTTTTGTTGCTTCTTTCCGTAATCTAGTGTATTGATTATGGTCTTCTTGCAGTCCCGATGGTATCCATTTTAATCTTAGTTTATTTTTTCTTGAATTTTCACTTGACATTCGTTGTCGAACCATTCTTTTCTTTTTTGTTTTTTCTTGCATCCTATAGTTTCTTCAGCTGATTTTATCATTGTATTTCTTATGTTTACCCATTCTTGATTTAAATCAATTGAGGGTGTAATTTCTAATGTTTTTCTGCTTAATTGTTTCTGTAATCCTTGGGTTTCGTTTTCGGATTGAAATTTGTTTATAATCCACTTATTCGTTATTTTCTGTGTCTATTGCTACTTTCTGTTTCATTTTCACAATTACCAAGTAGTGGTCCGAGTCTGCGTTCGCTCCTCTGTAATATCTCACATCTCGTATGCCTTTTTTGTCAGTTTTTTTCTTATCAGCACATGATCTATTTGGCTTTCATGTTCTCCTCCTGGGGGTTTCCAGGTTACATTATGCTCCCTTCTGTGTTTAAATTTTGTGCTACTAATGACCATGTCCATTGCTGCGGCGTAGTTACTTAGTCTATGTCCATTTTTGTTTTTTGTTTGTGTATTGTTTCTTTTCCTGCTACTCCATCTATGTATTCTTCCTGTCCCATTTGTGCATTAAAATCACCTAGTGTTATTAACGTGTCATGTGGTTGCACTTCTTCGCTTATTTCTAGCAGTTTTTCATAAACTTGGTCTTTTACATTTTCTTCTGCATCACCTGTCGGTGCATATGCATTGATTATAGCTATATTAGCTAATTTTGATTTTATCGTGATCATCGAGAGTCTGCCACTTATTGCATTGAATATCCTTAACTGGTAACGTGCCGTCTGTGAGACTGCAAGCAAATTTTAATCTCAAGGTTTCAGCAAAAACTCGTAGGCATGGCAGTCCCTGTGAATTACAATATTTCTTTAAGTTTTTTTTTACAATTGCATTGTTTTACTTATTATTAATCGTAAAATAAATAAAATTACTTTTGATCAAGTTTTAATTTTTTTTTATCTTGGTCTGGTAAAAAGTACATTGCCAATTTGTGTTCATGTTGAAAATTATATTATAATTTTTTCTTTACATTAAGTTTTCGGTTATTATTACTAAAAAATATATGCCTAACAAACCTCTATATATATATATATATATATATTTAAAAACATAATTAAAACAGTTTAATTTTTTTCGCTTTAAAGGTGTGCCAGTCTCATAGACTGCACGTTACTAGTTGTGCTTCAAACTTACACGTTACCAGATGGTATTTTTCAGTTTAATATTTACAAGAAAGCCGATACCGTTTCTTCCTTTCTTTTCTTCTCCACTGTAAAACATTGTGTAGTTTCCTGAGCTTATTTCACCCTGTCCTTCCCATCGTATTTCTTGCAGTGCTGCTATATCTATGTTATATCTAGTTCTTTCACTTGAGATTTATTTCATTTTTTCTGGTTTTAGTATGGTCATTACGTTCCATGTTTTTAATTTTAATACATGTCTAGCTCTTTTGGCTTTCTTACTTTTATAGTTTTTTTTCTCGATATTGTGTTTTCTTTTCATTCTGTATTTTCCATTCTCCTTCTGTTTTAATCGTATCTGATGATTTATTTTTCTTAGTCTTTCCATTTTCTTAGCGGTCGTCTGGTTTATTGACAGTCATGTTCTTTTTTAACTAGTTTTTTGTCTTCCAGTATACGTGATTGATCTCATGTGTTTTCTTATTTATTCATCTCCTATGTTTAGAGGTGATCCTTCACTTAGCTTTCTTATTTTCTGATGTTTGTCCATATAATCCTCTTTCTTGCTTGTCTCGTGCCTTCTTACTGCCACTTCCCCAATTGCTTCCTCTACTTCTCCCGTTCTTTCTTATTGCTCCAGTGTGTAAGCTTCATTGTTGATTATTAACTTATTGTTTCGGAGATTTGCAGTGTATCTCTTGCTTTTTGCCTCTCTCGTGTATTTTATTAGGTTTTTCCTTTCTTCGAGGGTTTACTTTGGGTAGTTTTCATTGATCCAGATGTTTCTTCCTTTTAGGTTTCTTGTGGCCATTATCTCCTGTTTCTTATTCAATATTGCTATTTCTATTAATATTGGTCTGTTCCTCTGGTTTTCCTCTCCATTCCTTCATAGTCTTTTAATTTCTTGTACTTCTCTTTCCATTATTGTTACAATCTTCTGATATTTCTGGAGACTGTCGTCAGGAATAAAACAACGACAAATAAAAATAAAAGTCAATGTAATTTTAGTATCACATAGTTACATTGTAATACTTAAAAGTATATATGGAAAATCGTTCTTAATTAATGTTATATATAACATCCCGCTAATTCACACCAAACCGTTGCGTCACCGTCTCACCGTGTCCTCCGATTCTATATTTATCTGCACTCAGCTGCTAAGCGCAAACGCAGGGAAAAACTAAAAATTAACATAGTTGATAAGGCACGCAGGTGCACTTGGTTATTTTTAAAATATAGAAACAATTTCGACAAATTGAAGGCTGTGTGTAAAATTACTTTTAAGTACCTACATATAATGTTTGTCGGTAAAAAAAACTGTTAAAAATAAATAAAGATGCTGACAGTTTCCCGAAAGCGAGATTTATATACTGTTTTGTAATAGTATTCTTGGTGTTTCTAAAACAATTAGTAAAGGAATACGATCGAATTAATAAGCTCAGAAATATTTTTTTATAATTTTTAAAAACATCTTCTATATGTTATTTCATAAATAACGTAGTGGAGATATTGAATAACTACAAGGAGCGTGAAAGTAGATATGAATGTATAAATTTAAGTACTAAATGGCAAGATGTTTGTAATCTCACCAAATATAATGTAAATGTATTTTCTTTCATTTATATTGGGCATAGATACCTAAACGCAGCAGCGCAGGTACTGCTGTAATTATGGGTGGAAAAATTTTTTTTTGAGTGTTTTAACATAACTATGCTTTATGTATTATGTTCGACTGTTCCATAAACACTTTATTATAGTATTATTTAGCGTCCATAAAGTGCCACTTTAGTCCGTAGAGTAAAGTAAAACGGCAGCCTGTCAATGTCCTATAGTTATTTTCAAAATAAATATAATTTTATTCAAATCGGGAAAGAAGATTATATTAGCTGAAAAATTTACAAATAATAAAAAGGAATTCATCTTTAATATTCGTCCAATAAAATCCTACATTATGTACTTGATAGTTACAATGACGCTAAAATGCTTTTTAGTCACGTATTCAATGGTCATATGAAATATCAGTTTTCCTGTCTTCTCGCTCAGAAAAAGTTGTTTTCGAAGTGTTGTCTGTCTGGCAGTTTGTAAGCCTGTAGTTTTGGGAGTCTGTCAGTCTGTCTGTGACCTCTCTACAGCCCAGATGGTTTAATAGATCGGCCTCAAAATTTATATCTTTGTTTTTAATATAAATTTGGAGATCCCAATCATTTTTGCTTAAAATACTGTAACCGGAAGTGATATTTTACACTTGTGGTTTTCTGTTTTTCCAGAAAATGTTATAGTTGTTTGCTAAACATTAAATTTCATAGAACAAGATGATATATTGTGTAATTATATTTAGTTCAAACACAAAAGTTTCTCCAAAACGTAGGGGAATAAAAATGTTTAAATCTGTTGTATATTACGTAATGATCTATAACTTTTGTCAAAAAAGTTTTTTGTTAGTATACTTAATGATAAATCGCAAATTGAAATTTTTACAGGCAGTAAAAGCAAGTCGTGTGGTGACCACACTTCATTTTTTTGCATATGGTAATGCAATCTAGGGAAACCAATGACTGCAAGCATTCTCACCAGATTGATAGGAACTTCTGGTTATTATTATGTAATGAGGTTAGGTTTCATGTTGACTGGTTGACACCGTAATTATTTTAAATTGTAGTTCTGGCTATTATAAACTGAATTTGTCCTTAGTGCAATACCTACTTAACTAGTTAAAACCAAATTATATAATCACATTTTAAGTTTATAATAACCTCCATTAGGAGCACCTCATAGCGCATCATTTTTTTATTGCAGCGCTGCGCTGCCCGAAAAGCCCTCTTAATGCATCATAGACATATTGTCTTATAGAAATTGGCATCTTATTGCCGCAATTTTCAGAAGTGAAAACAGCGCCACTTTTGCGTTCAATAGAGAAACGGAGCAGCATGTGAAAGGTTTTATCGTCTTTTATGTTGATATTTGTCAAAATTGATCCTTTTACAAACATATGCAGAGTTGTTCTCTTGTTCTTCTGGCGAAACCTATATTTCAATAATGCCTGCTGCTATAATCGCAAATAGAATTCATATGGTAATGCAATCTAGGAAAACCAATGACTGCAAGCATTCTTACTAGATAGGAACGCCTGGTTATTATTTTGCAATGAGGTTAGGTTTCATGTTGACTGGTTGACACCGTAATTATTTTAAATTGTAGTTCTGGCTATTATAAACTGAATTTGTCCTTAGTGCAATACCTACTTAACTAGTTAAAACCAAATTATATAATCACATTTTAAGTTTATAATACCCTCCATTAGGTGCACCTCATAGCGCAGCAATTTTTTTATTGCAGCGCTGCGCTGCCCGAAAAGCCCTCTTAATGCATCATAGACATATTGTCTTATAGAAATTGGCATCTTATTGCCGCAATTTTCAGAAGTGAAAACAGCGCCACTTTTGCGTTCAATAGAGAAACTGAGCAGCATGTGAAAGGTTTTATCGTCTTTTATGTTGGTATTTGTCAAAATTGATCCTTTTAAAAACATATGCAGAGTTTTTCTTCTGGCGAAACCTATATTTCAATAATGACTGCTGCTATAATCGCAAATAGAATTCCTAGGCTCCGTTATAAACCTTGACAAATCAAAACTATATACAGTGTGTCCCCGGATGGACCTAACAATACTTGTAAACTTCCTTATTTTGCATTTTAGGAAGAACAGTCATTCTTCATAAAAAGTTTTGCTTCATCTAGCAAGTCCGCAGCCACTACCAAAATTTTGAAATAACATACAGGGTGGTTAGCAAACGAGACAACGTGAAATTTGGTTAAGAATAAAGTACCTTTTATTTGAAAGGAAAGCATAAGTATTACTGGGAATAGATGTTTGAAATTTCAACAGAAGCTCACATACCTAATCTGAACGTTGTATCTCAAAGTTGATTTTTTTATTTTTTATTGAAAGAAGTACGTAATAGCGAAATGTATACTAGTATAAATTTTGATAGAAAAATAAACTTTGAGATACAACGTTCAGATTAAATATGTGAGCTTCTATTCCAAACATCTTTTCCTAGTGATACTTATGCTTTCCTTTCAAATAAAAGGTACTTTATTCTTAACCAAATGTCACGTTGTCTCATTTTCTAACCACCCTGTATGTTATTTCGAAATTTTGGTAGTAGCTGCGAACTTGCTAGATGAAGCAAAACTTTTTATGAAGAATGACTGTTCTTTCTAAAATGCAAAATAAAGAAGTTTACAAGTATAGTTAGGTCCATCCGGGGACGCACTGTATATGTCAGATTGTCAGATCTCACAAAAAGGTGCTGGTGCTGGTTTAATTGCTGCATTAAGAGGCATTTTTGCATATGAGCATAGTTCAATGTCGAAGGATGGTGGCCTCTTACGGCGTCGTGCCGCTGTACTAGGTCACCGCCCACGTGTTGGTTAATTAGTAAATTATTTGAACATCCGTAAAATTTTGGATTTGTTCATATCACGATCTTGGCCATTCTTTGGCTAAGCCAACTAGATAATGTAAAACTCCTGTTTTTTGTGCATATTAATATCTCTCTTCGAATGGATCACTCAGTATATCTAAGAAAAATTTGTAAGTTAAAATGTTCGCACTGCAGTCTATAAATAAAAAATTCATTTCGGATGATCTGTTGAATTACGCAATATACAAATTAACATTGAAAGGGGGAAGACCTATGTTATTTAAAAGTTTAAAATCAGTGTAAAATAATTATAAACTGGAACCTTACCTACAGGACCTATTGTTACTATTATTTAATATCACATATGTAGTAACCGGTGCATATATAATAAATCGAATCGTAATTTACCTACCTTTTTGCTTCATACTTTTATGTAAGTACTGTTCTTACTGGGCATATTATATGATAACATCAATTTGTTTATAATTTCGCAATTTACTTATACTGATTCTTATCGTTTTGTATATAACCTTAACTTCGCACTAAATACAACTCCAGCTATGATTAATAATCGATAATAATCACACAATTTGTTATATTGCAGACCACATATCAATATATAAAAATAACAGAAACCATCATTTATTTTATCATTTTATTGATTTAAAAACGTAATCGTCTTCGTTAAATTTTGCCTTAAAGATTTTTCATTTGCTGGACAATTTACAGATTTAGCTATGTTATGACATCTGATTTTTGTATACATTTTTATGATTAATTTAGTTAATACGAAGGTCAAGCTAAATTTATTTAAAATACCTATCGAAAACGGTTTCATATTTTTTTGGGTTTTATTTTAAATGTGCTCAAAGTAATTCCCTTCAGCAATAGTACACACGACAATTCCTTTCTCTTACTGCTTATAAGCTGCCAATCAACTTTTTTACGAACGCCTTCAATACAATCGTGAACTGCGGTATCAATCTCTTCCTCTGACGAAAACCTACCTGCAAATGTTTTTAGCCCAGCATTTATGCTCCATCACCCCAAAATATCGAGAAATGTGCACAATCAACGTGTCATCATATCAAAGCAATTTTCATATTTCGTCAACATTTGTAAAAATTGCGGTTCTGCATATCATACTTTAAAACAAGCAAATACATATTTTTACTCGCTTTAAATATTAAATAATTTTTACGTAGTTACACACTCGCCTTTTTGTAGGTAACCGAATCATATCTATGATTTCGTATAGCAAATTTGTTACCGTTTGTTTAAACGACAACGATAAAAACATTCTCCGTTCAATTATCTCATCAGATGCACTGGAGCTGCGACGCTGCGAGTGCTTAAAAACATGCTTATCTAGCAAGTAAACTCTACTCAGTTTGGGGTCATGTGGTTACTTGACAATGTCAAGGCGTCACATGACATGATTCATAAATAATGATGCCATGATAATTCATAGATTGTTAGAAAGTATGTAGCACAGTGTCAAAACATGTAACCAGAAAGTTGGGGTGATACACCAGCGAGAAACATGAAAGCAAAATATTACTAGGATTTAATTCAAAATTTCCCGCTCTTTCCCCACTTTTTAGTAATCACGCTGTACTACGTTTTATTAATTATGGGTTAAAATGGCGATACACATAATACGAATTCATAGTTTTAAAAGCGCGCTTCTACATTTTAGAAGCTTAACCACAACTGACTGTCGAATACTCGTATGGCACCATCTTGCCCTCTGCCCTGCACGCGGAGTTATGTTTAATGACTCCTAATTTTTGGATCTGCAATCAGCGCCACTGTCATATTTAGTTGAAACTTGCCGTCTTCCCGAAGCGAATTGCACCGCCATCTCGTGCTAATGTAAAAGTGGCGCTGTTTTCACTTCTGGAATTTGCTGCAATAAGATGCTAATTTCTATAAGACAATTCGTCTATGACGCATTAAGATGGCTTTTCCGGCATCGCAGCATTAAAAAATTGCTGCGCTAAAAGCCGCTTTTAATGCTGCACTGTCGCAGTAAGGGGTATGTTTCCATTATAATAATAATAGTCTTTATTTCACTTTAAATAATAACAAAAATTTACATTTGTAATATAAGCAATAATAGATAATAGATAATTAACTTGTTATCCAGTTAAAGTGAAAATCACAAGGCGGAGTTCAGATGCCAAGTACAAATACAAGACCCTGATCTTCCACTCAAACCTTGACACAAGTAAATCATAAAATAAATAAAATTTATATAAAAGTGCAAAAAAAATTAAAAAAATAATATTTGCGCTGTACGTACAAAGAGGTTACAAATCAAATAAATCAAGTGATGACGCTTCCTCAAGCCGTCGTATAAATGAAAACAACTCACTCAAAACAAGGATCACTACTGCTCTTGTTGCTTTATAAGATTTTGAAACATATGTTTTTTGAAATTCGGTATTGTACATGTTTTTATCTCAGTAGGAATGGCATTATAAAGTTTTGATATGTTATAGCGGAAAGATCTTTTAAAAAGGGCTGTTTTATGAAGAGGCGGCGTTATTATTAGGTTTAAATTGCGCAATTTTAGATCATGGACATCAGTTCGAAAGGATATTTTGTGAAACAGATGACAAGGTTCCTTAGTATAAATAATTTTGTGATAGTGACAAGCTATTTGTAATTTTAACCTATTATTCATGTTTAACCATTTCAGTTCTATTAATTTATGGGATATACGGTCATATTTACGAATGCCGAAGACATAACGTAAGCAAGAGTTTTGAACGCGTTGAATTTGTTTCAAAGCATCGTGATCAAGGCAAGGGCCATACACAGCAGAACAATAAGAAAAATGTGACAAGACCAACGATTCACACAGCATAGCTTTGGTTTTAGTTGTTAAACAGTGTCTGTGAGGATAAAGTAGTTTTAAACTCATATAAGACTTGCGTATGTTATTATTGATATGATGACGAAATCTTAGAGTAGAGTCAAATAAGACACCCAGATTTTTTGCACAGTCTACAACAGGTATATCGACGCCATTCATAGAGAACCTCGCAGTATCTTTGAGGTTATTCACCTCTTTTGTACTGCCAAAAAGTATAATATTTGATTTAGATGGATTAATTACTAATGAGTGTTTGTTGGCAATATCGGATAACCTTTGCAAATCTGCATTAATGTCGTCAACGGCCTGTATAGACTGCGCAGGTAAAAATGAATGATATAGTTGCGTATCGTCAGCATACATTTGTACCTTGCAAGTTTTTAATTGCTTATGCAAAGTGCATGTATAGATTGTGAATAGCAGGGGCCCTAGAATAGAGCCCTGTGGAACCCCACTTACAGCAGCTCTACAGGCAGATGTGGAATCAATGAGGCGAACCATCTGTGTTCTACCTTTCAAGTAACTGGACATTAATTCAACTGCGTGATCACCGAAGCCAATAAATTGTAGAACGGATAATAATGTTGAATGGGAAATAGTGTCAAAGGCTTTACTGAAGTCTAGTAGAGCTAGCACACTTATTTTGCCAGAATCACTTGCGCCTAATATTTCGTCCGTGACGTTTAATAAAGCTGTAGAGCAGCTATGTCCCGGCCTAAACCCTGCTTGCGTATCAGGAAGGATCTTATTAATATTTAGATGTGTTCTTATTTGTGAATTTATAATTTTTTCTAAAACCTTTGATAGGGTAGGCAAGATACTTATGGGACGTAGGTCACTGTAAGATGTAGGGTTACTGTTTTTTGGTATAGGTGTAACAATTGCGTTCTTCCATACACTCGGATATTTGCACTCAGTGATACAGACGTTTATTATATGGGTAATATACGGAAGAATGAAAGGACAGCATAGTTTTAACATTTTTGCATTGATTTGATCGTAACCACTAGAATTTGACTTTATTTCCTTCAAAACATTGGACACCATGTCTATGCCGACAGTGTGAAATGATAACTCCGACACTGCATTATCTGTTTTGGAGTTTCTATATTCAGACATGAGGTTTATATCATCTACAGGATCAGGAATGCTATCTAGGAAGAAGTTATTGATTGCATCCGCATTTTGCAATATGGGGGGCAACTCCCTAGACTTCTTGTCTTTAGTTACATTAAGCTTTTTAATATCCCTCCACATCTCGGTGGGACTATAAGACAATAAGTTCGTTATGAAGCAATGTTCCAAGCATTTAAACAGTGGTGCGATGAGAAGAAAGTTAGAGCCATTAAAGAAAACGTGCTTCTGGTCTATTTTCTGGAACGTTCTCAAAAGCTTAAATCCCCTACAAGCTTGTGGCGTGAGTACTCAATATTACGAACAATTTCAATAAATGACAATGAAGACATATCGAAGTATTTGAGACTACACGCATTCTTGAAATAGAAAAACAATGGTTATCAGCCAAAAAAATCGAATGTGTTTACACTGGAAGAGATTAACCACCTTTTAACTGATGCCCCAGATGAAATTTATATATTAACCAAGGTAAGTCAGCAGCTGTCAAATTAATGAAAATCTATAACTAATATTTATGTAATTTTTTTAGGTAGTTATGATACTAGGTGGTGCAGCGGCATGTCGGGACGACGAATTCGTTAATCTCTTGATCGAAGACATAGAAGAAGCTGATCTGCGGTTAATTAATTAAGATAATCAATGGTAATAAAAAATCGCAGATTAACGTCCTTAAAGTACGCACTACACGGAAGCTCTAAAAATTTTTACTTACCGCGCAGGCCAAACTAGCTCAAATTCGGCGATAAGGTCGTGAGTTCAAACCACCAGCTGTGTACCCTGCAAAGTTTTCAAAAAAGATATGGGCGCCAGAAATCAGATGATTTCAAATAATCTTGCAGTCTATAATGGTAACTCAATATTAAATAATTTGGTCATAAAGAATGTAATATTGATAGAAATGTGCAAATTAATTGAAGGTTGCGACACTCACCAAGATCAAGAACCCCTTTAAGGTTATTAAATTAATTGTAACCACAAATAAATCGAGTGATATGCATATCGCTGTCATTTAAAAAAACCTTTCTGTTCAGGCTATTGAAGGCAAAAAACGTGAATTTGATTACACATATAAATTGTAGCTTTCAATATTAATTGTAATTAAGTATAAGCATTTAAACTTCAAATATTAAAACTGATTGAACGTATGCGTCTAAACTTTACATGTTAGTAATAACGGAAAGTATACATTTAAACTTTAAATACTGATGGTTATGGAATGTACAAATTTAAATTTCAAGAATCGAAGATAATTTAATATAATATTAATCCCGGAAAAGCCAGTCCGAATCAGCTTGAAAGCAGGGAGACCATCCACTTTTAATGCGGTATTCACCACAAAAGTAACACGAACCTCGAACCTCCAACGCCCATAAGTTGCTGACAGGCAACTGCTGGTCGGGGATTGCTATACCCTGTGGTTAAAAGCACTTTGGATGCGCCCGTAATTAAAGCAGAGCCACTCCCAAATTGCAGAAGCTAGGTAGGACATTAGCCGATGTTGAAAATTAAGTCAGGTAAAACTGTCAATTAAGAGCTAAAGAAACATAATTATTACAAGAATAGCAAGCAAAAAATCTCAATTGTACCTGAATCAAATCCATCAGCCCTTCAAAAATTAATCGTCTTGGCGTAATAAAGCACGAACGAGACCTTTTAGAAACAAGTTGCTTCGTCTAGGTGCAGGAAAAGAATCCTAGCGCATTCGGCCACTAACGAAAAACAGCTGAACGCTGCCACCTCGCGATAAGCACGTGGAAGTTTTTGGATTTTCCAGAATCGGTACGAAATGAGCGAACTAATAAATTGAAATATAATGGATTATAATTCAAATAAAAATTAACAGGTTAGACCAGAAATAATTGGATAAATGGCGAAACAATTAAGCGGAGCCAAAAAATTGTTTCAAAACCCAATTTTGTCTTGATTAATATACAAAAAACTAAAAACAAAGTTTCTAGATTATTTATCATTATTAACAGCACTGCAAATGTTTTTTAGAAATATTTTAAAAATATGTTGCCGTTAAAAAAAAGAATGCAAATATTGCAAAACAGTCAAGATTTTTTATGAGATATGAAAAAAGAAAGTGCCAAAACCAACAGGTAGGCAAAATTAAATTCTATAAAATATCATATGCCATTGCAAAGTTCTTGAATCTCCCTAATGCGAATTTGTACTCTGGCCATGCTTTTCGGCGCACATCTGCAACGTTATTACTTATTAGCAAATAGTGGAGTAGATATTCTAAATTTAAAGAAACATGGGGCTGGAAGTCATTGGCAATAGCCGAAAGCTATGTTGGAGATTGTATATGTCAGACGCTCAATATTGCTAACACAATTTTGAGTAATGATTGCCACAGTGTCCCATCACTTTCAACTGCTCCCAGTACTTTATTCAATAAGATGCAAGTAGATACCTTATTTGTGAATAAAGACAAAAATGTCTCACTTAAATAACATATCCAAGAATGTAGAAATCTCTGAAGATATTGCAAATAATAGATTATTACATTTGCTACACAAGGGAATTTATTCGCACGCAAAGGAAAGGAAAGTCATATATACTGCACAGCAGGGTGGTCCAGGAATTGTCTAGTCGTGTAGCAAACGTTTGCCAAGCTAGTTCCTGAGCAGGAATGGGGGGGGGGGGGGTGTCCAAAAGCGCCACTGGTTCGAGACGGTCCAAACCAGAAAACCTACAGGTGGCCGTGTAAGTTCCTAAACCCACTCAGCTGTTACATAAAAATAATAAACGACAGAAAACAACATAATTTGAAATAACCTAATTGTTTATTTGCACATACAAATCTGCACCATGCTTAAAAAGGCGACATAAATCTGCGATAAATAGTTGGTTCGTAAATGGAATAGTACTTAGATGTAATCTTAGTTTTACATATAAAATGTACAAGATTTTATGTTAATAAAATTTGAAATCCAAAATAGAACTCTAAGATCTTAGCTTGCAATTTCGTTCGAGTGCATGTAGCTCAACTGTAGTGACGGTAGTGACTAAACATTAAATTAGCGAAAACGGAATACGGGAGATCTTAATAAATCGTTTCAACCTCAAATCATTTACCTACTCGCGATTCATCCGAAGTGGTACCATTTCGTGGTGTTATTACACTAAAAATTGTGTATATTCAGCGCAGTGTGTTAAATGCAAAAATTCAAGCTCCCGAAAACCCTCGCAGAAGAGATCTGTTAAATTTCAGAACGTTGAGGTACTCGAACGCAACTAAGCTGCAAAGGCACTATTGCCAATCGAAGAAAATATTAAATGTACAAAATGAAATTAACCTATTCCGCATACACATTTGCACGAGGTGAAGGTCGCCGATAGCTACACAGAGTTTTCTAAATTTCTCGGTTTCATCTGTTATGGAGATCACCATCAAACAAGGTAAGCGCAGTGCACAAGCTTTCACAAAACTAGTCCGAACGATATTTCTAGTTTAAGCGATGGGGTGAATAAACGCTAGGAGGTAGATACCTGGGGTTGTTCAGTGGCGCAGCGGCGTCGACAGAACAGCCATGCAGGGGTTTGCTCCACGGAGATGTCCTCTAGTTGGAAGTAACTTCAAGTGCAACAGGTTCTTGCACCGGGGGGAAAACCTCGTGGTTGTCACACTGGGGAGAAGCCGTGCGTTCAAAGGCTACCACATGGATTGAGGGTGCACAGACCGCGTGGGGGTCCTGCAGGTGCGTGGCAAGCGATAATTGAACTCCAAAAGGTCGTAAGTGAAACAGGAGTACTAACGTACCAATTAGGGGGCTACGACAGAAGCCAGAGCTTAGGGGGTTACGAAGGAAGCCTGAAAATCACACGATATCTGAATTCGGAAGCACAAAATATCATACCAGAGCTGTTGGATGGCCTGTGAGTGGATTGCAGAAATACATAATCATCCCAGTATAACTGGCTTCATTTCAGCAATATAGCACCATATTTCCTAGGGCTGATCACAAAATCTACCGATAATTTTTGGAAATTACTTGATCCACATAAGTGAAGTATCCAAAATCACATGCAGCCCCAAAAGGAAATAATTTCACCAAATCAGTCTCATAAAATGGCCGCCGGAAATCGTACTAACAACGTATTTTGAAAATTGTATTATAATCCCCTAAAATTTTCAAGGTTTTCCAAAATCATCCAAAAATGCAAAAGTGAGTATGCAACCAAATCTACACCTAGGAACTACAGGTCAATTTCAATCTCGGAACTACATCAGAATGTATTTAAGCGAAAATCATACATAACAATTCTTGACTGCATCTAAATGTAAAATTACACGTAACAAGATTTATAAGTATAATAACAATTGTAGAGATTGCACTTTTACAATTAATGCTAATAAATTGAATTAATAAATTGGGGGATGTCCAGTTTTTACAATATCAACATTTACACATCTGGGGAAATAATATTATTTCCTTGTTGTTATGGCAACCTGCAGACATTGCGTAAATTTAAGCTACTTGTTGATAACGAGGACAGATTATTGTCAAAACTTTTGATTATTAATAATTTTAATTTTATTGACAAAATATCCATTAAATAACATGAATTATATCACGCCTTAAAAAGGTATCAGAGATATTTCAAGAAAAAGGGTGTAAAAAATATGACTTGTTAAGACGTGTTTCTCATCTCTTATTTCAAGCCTTTCGTGCTGAACGGGTGCCACCCTTCAAGAGCCTATCTACCTGTTTGTAAAAACGTTAAAATATTTGCTGGCTCGAAATTTAGTTTTCCCTGCATGAACGGCTTTAGGAAGTTTCAGTAGGAGAAGCCGAGTCGAAAAAATAACACTTTGATTTTAACTACTGTATTGTATTAAACACTTGGTAACAATTAACGATACATACATTTGGTTTCAAGCAAGTTTAGTTGCCCCAAACACAAGAACAAAATGAAAAAAAAACCTGGTAAGCTACATCGAAACTGACCGACTGCAATTGCTTCTGGTGGTGAAATTTACAGAGGATGAACAATCCACAAGCGTCTTTCGGAAAACTCTGCACCAAATTTAAATTAATGACTGCTTCCATGACTATATCACTCATTTGCTTTCTGTTTTGTTCTCTTTTCTTCCAGTTTATTTCCCATCTCTCATATCTCCACAGTCACTTAATCCCACCATCTTGCTTTTTTCTTTGCATTTGTTACCCATTTTGTAACAGCTTTAATTGGTCCACCTTCTTTGTTTCGTTCTATGTATGTGCCTCAGCCATTTTAACCGCTGTTAGATTCTATTATTGTTCTTAATTTTTCTTTACAAATACTTTGTTTTTAGTTTTTTATATTATAGTACAGCGTCACCACCTACAGGTTATTAGCGCCACTTTATAGTGCCTTAAAGTACAGTAAAAAAATATATCATTTGGTATCGAGTAAAATGGGTTTATGTCTCGTGAACTAATGTATAATATAGGGTAAGAGCAATGCTCAGGAGTAGGTGTCTATAGATGTCTATAGATGCCGCAAGGTCCATAGCTTCCCCCTACCTCAAGATCGTCGTGAAGAGCCACACCCTGCCCGAGGTGTCTGCCTAGCTGAACACGACGGATCTAAACTAGAGAAGGTCGATAAAAAATCCACCCAGTGAGATTAGCCATCTACCTTGGGTAACAAATATATATGCGAACAGAAATAGCTAAGATGCTTCGGAAAACGGACTGGACTTAAGGAAGACGACTCTTGTCAGTGAGACTGTTGATTTAGACTCTTAATGGCGTCGCGATTCAGATTTACACATATCACACTCGGTACGGAAGGCGGATGATTTCACCTGTAGAAGCTTACCGCTGTTAGCTTTATGTGAGAAGGTTCCCAAAGGTGTGCAACACATCCTGGGCTCAGATGTCGCTCCCAAGAACCAAGCGTGGACCTCTACAGACAGCTGATTCCCACTTGCTGCCGCAATTAAACCACGAATATCTTCAGCTTCTCACAAAGCACCGTGAAACAGCATCTTATCGGTTAATTAAGTTCTATTCGTTGTTGATGGTGCTCTGGTGCCACTAATCAGACCCGTTACATCATATATTCAAAGTTTTAGTTTGTGTTCCTATTAAGCTTTTGTAAATCTTTCATTTTATTTTTCTGTTCAATTGTGGACTAAGTGATTTGTTCTGTTTTGTCGTATATGTTGTTAATCTGTATTTCTAAGTATTTAAATTTACTAATCTTATCAAATGGGTATGGTGGAATTTTTAGAGCCTGCTTAGTGCTCTTGTTTTTCTGTTGGCATTTGATGTATTTTTATTGGTGCATATTTCCTTTGCTTCTTTTTCAAAGTATCTGAATGGATCAGTCAACTGTTTTTGTTGTGATTAGCATTTAATCATCCGCATAGGTTATTATCTGCCCTTCTGTGTATGTAACCCAGGGCCGCTTCAACATCATTTTCGGGAAGTGGTTGTGAGTAAGGCACTCCGGATAATCAGAATGAAGTGACGAGTAGGTCAGAAGTCAGCTATTCAGGATCTCTGCTACTTCACATAAAAGGTTTCTCATTTAGCTTTCCCGTTGAGGCTTAGTCTTCAAAAAACCCTCTATAATCTTCTTTCTACTTCAATAAAACTCTCCCAGCTAGCTCCAATGTGAGGAGCTTCCGGAGGATTAAAGTGCCAATCGATCTCATTGACACTCGTGGCTGTAGCGACTTTCTTCACGTCAATTCTAGAAGAATCTTTCGAAGCTTCTTATTCACTCGAGCGTAGTTGATTTTGTTGTCGCTCCAGATCTGCAATGGTTTCGCAAGAATGATGATAAGGCTCGATAAGGCATTAATCATTTCATCTGCGTTCATACTGCCCATAAGCTCCAAATGTACGGCTCTTACTGTGAGGCACGTGGAGATTATGCCCCAGCACTGCTCTGTTTTCCAATTAACCAAAACGTTGAAAGAGCCAAAACATTCAGTCCTAGTGTTTTAGAAAATTTGGTGTTTTTCTCTGTACAGTACCTTTTTGCCGATTACCCTCTACTTACTGATACTGACATTGACTATCGATCCATTCTTCAGTTTTCTTGCACGAGATGTCAGCTTCTCTTTCTCTTTGCACTCCGCTTGGATGATATTTTGTTCTAAATTAAAATCAAGTATGTAGATTTCTTTTATCTAAATTACACATTGATAGTTTATCAAAACGTTCCACGTCAAAGTGCCTGACAAACACCGTTTCGTCTTTGGGGATTATTTGGCTTATTTGGCATGGTGCAGTGCCATTTGTCGTCTCAAATTCTTGCCATGCTGTTACGGACTTTGTGTTACCCTCTTTTGGGATGTTAATGTCGTCCAGACCTCTTTCGTCGGCAGCACCCCTTAGCTATTCGCAGTTTCTTCAAGCTTCTTGGGCGCAGTTGCTTGGGAGCGACAACTGCAGCTTCGTTGGACGTCGAGTTGCAGCATCTTGGACTCCTTAAGGTACCGCATTTTTGTTATAGTTTTAGAGTGCATACGTTACAGTGGAAGAAGTGAGTTATTGAAGTGTCGGCCTTTTGCGCAACGTTGCTGTCAATGCAGAATGTACCGTTTAAACTGGTGTAGCTGTCAGTACGCTGAATTGGACATTTACCGTCAGTTTTAATAATTATGCTTAGCCTACCGTCATGACGATTAAGGTATTTATCGCAGTTGAACCACATTCGGGTGTTTAACGTCAAGTTTTACTGTTTATATGAGTCATTTTCTTGTATATTTAATGTTGTTACCGTTTGCGAGTCATTTCGATTATTTATTATCAAGTTTACCGCCCTTATCTAGTTTAAACGTTACGTAATTTAACCCTTACTAACCCTTTTCGCTACATTTAAATTACTTAACCAATGTCTACTCACTTATTTTTAATATAGTTCATCTTCATTTAGCTGTGTTTTTCTTTTTGATGTTTATCATATATGCATGCAATTTTGTGTGTTTTCTTTTTAAGAGGAGTTTAGAAATCTGCACAAGAGTTTTCCCGCAAGGTAAGTTCAACGCTGTCGTTCGTGGTTTTTTTAAGCAAGCACTGCCAAGGCTGAAGTTAGAAGGTGTACGCATTTGCTTCCACTTTTCTCCGTGGGCTCACCTGTGTATTTCTCCTATTAGGAAAGTGGTGGCGCTTCTAACATCCGCTGTTTCTGTAATGGACCACCCTATCTCCACTGAGTGACGTCGGCAACCCTTTTTGTTACAGGTTGGGCAACGGTCCTGTGAAATTCTTTCCCGATATGAGTCATTTTACGCGCTAATTAATTAGCTATACAATGACGTGTCGTAACGTCCCGTTTATGTTGTAACAAACTGGCGCCCTTATCGTAAAGTAGTTTTTATGCTGTAAAGTTCAAAACCAGAATTGTTCACTGGACATTGCTTCAGACGAACTAGTGAGACACATGTGGCAAACCGTGGTGGTGATTTTGGGATTGAAATCGTAGACTGTCGCTAGAGATTATGTTGACGATGATTCTATAAAGAAAAAAATTGAAGTGTCCCAAATGCTTGGGTCTCAGCAAACTAAGTTAAACTAACCTGGATGCTCGTGCCTCACAGATGGAATTGGATTGTAATACAAATAGCAGCACTACTGTTAGGGCCAACAGTAGTTTACATCAAAATATTGTGTCTATTAATAACGTACCTGGTGTTACTATAAATGCTCAAGATACATCTAATGTAACTCTTAATGTTTACAATAATAATTGTACATTCCAAGGGCATAGTTTAAATTAAAAGTTTCCGTTTGACATTAAAATTTGATATTTAATGTTTGACATCCAATGTTATCAACTTCGAAAACGTAAATTGTACTAGGTTATTATAGCACCCAAATAGACTATAACCGAACTTGCGGTGCTCTAATAGCTTTGTTACGAACGCAAAAATAGAAAACGTCTTTTCTTCTGTATCGAAAAGATCTAGTATTAAGTTATTTTGTAAGTTTTGACTAATATTCGTTTTTGTTAAGCATTTGCATTATAGCGACTGTTAATTTAAATTTTGTTTTTTGCAGGAGTATAATCTTTTAGAATAAGAGGTTGGTATATAATTAATGTTTGGGATTTATCTGATGTGTTTATTAAACTTGTTTGAAACCAGTTGTCTTATTTAATGAGAATATCGTTGAAGGCATTATATTTTTAGTGAAATTTAATTTAAGTGCTACTTTACATCCACTTGTTCCTACTTCAGGTAAAAGAACAAATTACTCTGTTTGAGGGGGAAATGTAATAGGTATGCCTTAAAATGTCTTAGTGGGGTTAAATTTTGGAAAAATTGCATTGATTGCGTGTTTGTGCTTGTTTTAGTTTTGAATGGTTATAATAAAAAGGTACTGCGGTGTTTTCAGTTTGAATACGCATCCATTCATAATCGATATTTACAGAGATTAGCAAAAAAGTTTTTTGCTATTAGTCTTACCTATTCATCATGCAAAGTAAGTAAATAAATAACAAAGATGTGTTCTATCTTCTAAAACTAATTTTGAAGAGGAACTCCTTGATACTAAATTGTGATAAGTGGTTCCATGGAAATTTCAGAAGGATGTTCGTATATTGAATTAGTGAAACAGGTATGCACAACTTTTGGTGAAAGAATAGTACGTGAACTTCTGGCTTCTATCAATAATTTATCGCAGTTTGAGGTATTATAATGAGTTCGAAGCGAACAGCCGTACCGGTCGGGCGCGGTGTGCAGTTGCGAATGGAGTTTAACTAGTAACAGTAGTATTATAGCTGTAATTATACTAACTTACAAGATAGTGCGTTATCCACCTAAACGGACTGATAGGTCAAGTTCGTGACCGCCAGCCGCTATCTACGCGCGGTCGGGTAGATAGCGGTGTATTCCACTGTAATCCCATTCTATTAAATTTAATCAACTAAAAATTCAACCTGTACAACTCTACTTATAACTGTAAGTACAATAATAATAAATATGTCAAACTTACAATCAGCTCAAATAAAACCACCAACATTAATTTACCAAGGAGTAAAAGCTATCGCAATGGACATTGACATTGATAAAGATAAATCAAGCTAAATTATCTCCAAGAAACGAGGCTTTTCTTCACCAGATGATGATATAAACAAGCGGTACATGTTTAATAATGATACCCTGCTCACTAAAAATCAATTTTATGAGTTACAAAGCACATCAGAAAGTCCCCAAGCAAACCCCAATGAACCTCAGACCAACACCCAAAAACCCGCCTAAACTGAACCCACGAAAGTCCCACCTATATTCCTCCCTCAAGGTACGCACCATCAGAATATAATAAAGGATATTAAAGAGGTGTTAAAAAAAGATGACTTTACAACAACCTACAAAGGTATCCAACTAAAGATTAACTTAAACAATCCGGATGATTACAGAGCGTTAACCAAGTATTACGATCAAATCAAAGTTAACTATTACACATATCAACTACCTGAAAATGCAAACATCTCGGTAATCATGAGACATGTCCCAATTTCTATGACTGACAAAGAAGAAATTTTCGATGAACTACACAGGCTAAAATATCCCGTACTTAAAGTAACCAGGCTACTAAACACTAAGAAAACCTCAATGCCAATCATTGCAATAGAACTTTAAAAAACCGAAAGCGCCAAACACATTTTCAATTTAACCAGACTGTTATACTGCGTAGTTGCTGCAGAACCACGCCGCAAAACTAGTGAAATACCACAGTGCACCAACGGTCAAAGGGTGGGGCACACCAAGAACTATTGCCATCTCCCTCCTCGCTGCGTCAAATGTAAAGACCACCACCATTATAGCAAGTGCCAAAAACCTAAAGAAGATAAACCCGGATGTGTTAACTGCGGGGGTGACCATACAGCCAACTATGGTGGATGTCCTTATATCAAATCCCACAGCAGAGGCACGTCTCATCGATACCAAACATCTCCGAGCTTTCCTCAACCCAGATCAATCAACCCAAATGCACTTATAACCGGCAACGTCACGGCAAACCGCACATACCCTGAAACTGTTACCGCCTACAAAAAAGACACTCAACAGGCACCAACCCCTAATCCTATGCTCACAACCATCATCGACAACATTATACAACTCATAACACCATTTCTTGATCAAATAAAAACCGCAATAATGTCACTAATCCCACTGCTATTCAATGGCGGGAAATAATCAGAGATTTCTTCAACAATTAACGCTAGCCAACTGGAACGCAGATGGGCTAAAACATCAAAGATCTCAGTTCATATCGTTTATTGCAAGACACAAAATAGACATCATTTGTGTCACGGAAACGCACCTTATCCCTAACGAAAAATTCACGATACCCGGCTATAGAATCTACAGAAATGACAGAAAAAATGGAATTGGCTGGGGTGGCGCAGCAATAATAGTCAAACATAACCTATTAGTCACAATGCTTGAACTGCACGACGTCACCAATATTGAAGCAGTAGCACTAAAAATGACTACAACTGAAAACTCCACAATAAAAATAATATCAGGGTATAAATCGCCAAACAAACAACTTAAAAAAAATGAACTACAAAACATGTTTATAAGTAATGAGCCCACGATTCTAATAGGTGACTTCAACTGCAAGAATACCAACTGGGGATGTAGGAAAACCAACCCCAATGGCACCAAACTGGAAAACTTTACATCCGAACTAGCAATCCAAGTAGCTGCACCCACAGAATACACATATTATCCTTATCGGGTAGATCATCTCCCTGATGTTTTAGACATAGTACTCCATAAAAATTTAACCGCACCCATTAACCAAGCGGTCGTTACTGAACTTGATTCCGGTACTTATAATCTTAGGCTGTACTATCCAACAATACCCAAAGTTTCCCCAGTTAATAAATGGACCAATAGACTGGAGCGCATTTCAAGCATCCATCACAGCATCATTACCATGCCCAGCATATCTAACATCACCTGCTGACATTGACAATGCAATAGAAAAATTTAATGAGAAGGTTACGCAAGCGGTTGCACAAGCCACCTCCACCAATCGACCACGCCGCTATTTCGACTACCCAACGCCCCCACCTGAAATATTTAACCTTATTAATGAAAAGCACAGAACAAGAAGGCAATGGCAACGGACTCGAGATCCAGCGACCAAGTCCAGATTAAATCATCTAATTAGAATAGTCAAAGAGCGCCTAAACAATCACACTGTTCAATCTTACAACCATTATATTGCACACTTTGAGCCGGGTGATCCGAACATGTGGAGAGCCACCAAAAAACTTCTACCACAACCTCCCATTACTCCAGCGATTCGTGCAAACGGTCAAGTATACACAGATGATCAAGGGAAAAGTGAAGTGTTAGCCACACATTTAGAACAGGTGTTTACCCCCAGTTTCCACCAAAACAACCTGGGCCACATTGAAGAAGTAAAACCCGAAATTTACTACCACGACAACAGCAATATATCGCCAATAGATCCGGTTTCACCGGCGGAACTTAAGCAATATATCAAAAAGCTAAAAACCAAAAAAGCACCTGGTAAGAATATGATCCCCAATATTATTTTGAAAAACCTTCCCATTAAATCGGTAGTTTACCTCACAGTACTTTTCAATGCGTGCCTAAGAGCGTCGTACTTTCCACACGCATGGAAAACAGTACACATCCTGATGTTTCCCAAGCCCAATAAAAACCACAGCGACCCAGCCTCGTACCGGCCAATTAGCCTGCTCTCAACAGTGTCTAAGCTTCTAGAACGTGTAATACACAGACGCTTAACTAAATTCATGGACGATCGTAACTGCAAAACTTAATCAACAGTACCATGAATAGCAACAAATGCTGAACTGGTAGAAGACATTAAAAAAAAGGTATTATTATGTAAGATCAATTTTGGATTAAGGAAAAAACTTTCCACTGAGGCAATTTAACGAAAACTTACGGGTTTATCATAGTGTTTATCATCATCTGAATCTGCCTCAAGTCAACTGAAAAAAATCTGTAGTTGAATCTAATGTTTCATAGTATGGTTCACAATTATTGTTATTTGGCATTTCAAGTTTTCAAATGTTGATCTTGATAATAAAGTTCTTGTTCGTAACTAGGTTGTGGGTCATATTCAGGTTCAAGTTGTTGAGAAGTAACATATTTATTAAATTGTCCTTGGAATGGAAATTTCTGGGTTGATTAAATTGTTGTATGTAATCATTGGGTCTATAATTTTACCTAAATTGGGGGGGGGGGGGGGAATTTATCTACATCTACATCTACTAAATAGGTTTTTTAAGTAAGTATGTTTACGGCATCAATAACTATTCAACGCTAATTGCTATTATTGACATACTCTGCTCACATCTTTTTTGCATGAAGGTTGGCCATGGAAGTTTTCCCAACTTAGCTATGTAAATTTACTTTATCGCATTTCATTTGGTAATGTACTACATTTCTACATTCAAAATCGTTGAGAAATGTGATACGTTTCTGCATTTGCAACACTTTTCTGCAGAGTAACAGCGATTTGTTTTACGTTTGGCAGTACTGAAGTGTATTATTGGTGACACTGTAAGTATATGTCAAATACGATGTTAGCAGGTTAGGATTTGCGTCAATTTTGACACAGACTGCGCAAAACCTAACCTGCTAAGCTCGAATTTGACATAGACTTACAGTGTCACCAACAATACACTTCAGTACTGCCAAGTGCTTATAGTGCTTTAGTACATACAAACAAGTTCTACTCAACTTGGTTATGTTTTGACATTTAATGTCACTTTTATGTAATAATTTGATATTTTACATGTTTTATGAAATGCGATAAAATAGTATACACAACACGTTAGAAAAGTGATTTTACTGAAGTCGTATGGCCGTTTAAGTACTCGCTAACGCTCGTACTCAAACCAGCCATACTTGTTTAGTAAAACATCACTTTTCTAAACTTGTTGCGTAATATACTAAAAATTAAATCTAGTAATTTTTTTTGGGTATCCAGTTTCAGTAATTGTGTAATTGAAAGCATTCTTAATTAAGTACATTAAGATCTTATTAGTTTGTTATGGAGAAAGTTCAGGAATGCAGAGTACCAGGTACCTTAAACACCAACTGATATGGTCAAAGTCCTGCTTACAATTTTCCAACCCTAACAAGGGATTTTTTTACATACAACACTTCGTAGCATCATGGGACCAACGATTTTAGATCACTTCCGAATGATAGCATTTTGTAGAGATTATCGTCAACAACAAAATAAAAATTACGATTTTGCTTGTGTGCAACTTAATAACACAAGTTTTTAAATATGAGCATATTAATGCACACGCCCCAACAGAGGACAAGACAAAAGGAGAAAAGGATTTTTTACGAAGCAAACGAAACTACGTATTTTTTTATATGTCAGATGTCCAAGGAATTATATAAAAATTATTAAATAAAGATGCCTAATGCAACTACAACCATCTGGTTTTCTGAGGGCTGCAATACCATCGCCCTACAGAAATGCAACGAGGGCCGGGAGAAAGCTTGCAAGACCTCAGAATTTTCTAGCTATTAAAAGCGCGACCAATGCAGTTGGCAAAAGATCTGCACGTCTGCGCCAAACGAATATGCTTTGAAGCGGCTTAGCATTATCACATACAGTGGAGAAAATTAAATAGTCACGGTCTGCATCTTGTAGAAAATACCATCACGCTGTCTTCAACAAAGCTGTGAATGTCTCTTAATACTCGATGATCTCGAAAAACTACATAAGCATCAAATTCCAATATAGCCCACAACACAAAAATACGACTTAGCTCGCCCTACGGCAGGGCGGAAGTACCAGTCCATCCATAAATATCGACTTTTGGTCGCTTTTGCATACTGCCGAGTAAAGTTAGCTCTATTCTTCAAAATTCCATTAAGCTAGCAATAAATAATAAAGAAAGGAGCAGGCATGCATACACAAGAAGAATCTAAGCCGCCAAAATCAAAATGGGTCCATACAAAGCAACATTGAAATCTTGAAAATATTTAAGTAGTGGTTACCTTATCGGGAGAAAGAAAAACCAGGTTAATAATGACATTATTATTATTATGCTCCGCAGCTGAGGCTTACCAGCGCATGCTTCAATAAATAAATATTTTTCAAATTTGTATATTTGGGAATATCAAAATGTTAAAATTAATATTTCTTACGGTATCAAATGATTCTAAAGACACTCTAGGGTGGGGAGTGCCCCTTTGCTTCGACAAGTCCGGGAATTGTCACCACTTACCCTGGAAATCTCATAAAACAGGCTGAAGGGCACGGCTTGATACGCTCAGGGAGATGGGCGTGGTTCTAGACACGGTACACCACAGAGCAAGCATGACGGTATGTATAGGGTGTTACAAAATAAATGAGCGCCACGAGATTCAGACATAAAACCCACGCTTAACCGAACCTCGAAAGCCAACGGGGTAGGATGTTTGAGCACAACTTCTTGACTTTCAACAGTGTAGCGACAAGCGCACCTACCTACCTGCAACGTTTAAAAACCGCTCTCAAGCCTCACCTTACATCAATCTTGACACAGTGACTAGGTCATCCTTAAAATAAGCATGCACAGACACGTGGAAAAATTATAAGACAAATACAGTAAACAGATCTATTGGACCAAGCTCATGGTCAAAAGGTGTTGTACCCACGCCGACGTGGTCAGGGTACATAATAAATTCATAACCTAAACAAGGGTTAAACCTAAAAAGAAAGCCCAGCTGGGGACGCCTTATCTAAAAATAACCATTGATACACTGCCCCAACGCGGGTAGCTCGCGTCTGCTCTGAAGAGCGTTGGTTAGAGTTTTCGCAGAGCCCAAGCGGCTGGTGATTACGCGCGTGAATAGTTGCTTGCAAGCGACCCACGCCGGAGCTGTCCGCTGGCAGTAAACATGAACGATTATTTCAAAAATAGACTGGCTTGTAACACAAACTATTAATTTGAAAATAGCACACAATGCCTTAATTAGGCGGCTGGAAACATGTGTGATTAATTCAACATACTCTGAGTTGCCGGCTGGCAGTAAACATGAACGATTGATTCAAAAATAGCCTGGCTTGTAACACAAAGGATTAATTTGAAAATGGCGTGCAGTGCCTTAATTAGGCGGCTGGTAACATGTATGATCAATTTAAAAAAGGAGCGCACAATACCTTAATTAGGCGGCTTGGCCTTGTTGCGTCAGGCGCTAATCGCTAGCGCTGTCGGGCACTGAACGCTAGAGCTATCGGGCGGCGACGTGATGTGAGTGGGTACGTACGATGTGTAATAAATCCCCAATTTATTCAGGAAGAACTGTGCAGAGCCCGCTTGGGCGACCACCAAAAACTGCGAGACCGCTAGAGAGCTCGCTCGGAAGATGAGATCCCGACCAATGAGGCGGACCAATTAGCCAAACAGCCTTTCGGAAACTAACGAGCGGCGTCGGCCATCGATAACGATACGCATTAAAGCGCCCAAGAAGCACGACTTGTCACTGTTACGGCTAGTAAAGAACTCTCCAAAACCAACGGTCCCAGACAGACGAACTAGCCTTGCAACGTGCGAGGGGAACCAGCTAGTAGTATAAATCGTGCACCTGTGCCCAATCACGAGGCGAGAAAGTCCCGCCTTTAACTTGGCTTGACGAATTTTCTGGAACAAAGCTGTGTTCGAAATCTTGATATTCCAAATAAACTGCAACAAGTAACTATGAACGAGAGAATTAAAGTGGCTGTAACCGTGACTTAACATTATGAACCTCCAACTGTCTGAACACCATTTGATGAACTTATACACGCAGAAATATGACTGGAAAACCTATATGCAAGCGAATTCGTAATTTTTTTTGAGCGGAAAAAGTACTCCAGTACGTCGCACATTCATCGGAAATGAAAATGGCCTGACATATTTTTATGCACAATTAACATTATCCAATAAATTTTTAATACTAAACGACTCCGAAAATTATTCTCTTTAATAAAGTACCACTACCATTTTTTTCATAAAAATGGTGAGCAGGAATATGCATAACCGTGATAAGCCATGTAAATTGCTTATGTTCAGAGGTATGACCACATTTTGCGATCTTCCCAATCACCTTTCTTCAGATTTCTTGATCGCATCGCTATTGCCATCTTGTCTTTCCATCGCGTACGTGGTCTTCCTTTTTTTCTCTTTTGCTATTGTTTTGAGCATTCTTCTAAGCTGTCCGTACCAGAGCAATTGTTTTTGTTCAATTACGTCGACAGTTGATTCCTGTACATCCATACGTTCTATAATTTCTTCATTGCACTTTTCTGGGAAGTAAATAGCACGCATGATTTGCACCGACAGTTAAAGTGGTTACAACCACTGCTTTATACACTCTTTTTTTGGTTCCTCTTTGGCACCTCTCTTTTATATAAAAAGTTATTATTTAAAGCAAAATGTAACTTGTAGCGTTTATTTTTTTATTTGCTTCGACTTTTATTTTACCGTCTTTGCTAATAAACGACTTTAAATAGTTAAAACATTCTGTTTGCTCAATTTTATATAAATTTCTTCTTTTCATATCACCGTGATCTTGGATTTTTGAGGACTGATTTCCATACCTTTTTTCTATAGAGTTCTATACGTGAATATTTGAAATTTATCACCTGCTTTCACCTGTTCTATAATATTCCCGGTAATTTCCAACTTGGAACTTAACTGCTCTTCACTGATCGTCATACATTTTGTTTTCTCTATAGATATTAATATATAGTATTGTTGGCAATTTTGATTGAAGATATGCCGCATTCTTTGCAGGTTGTTCTCGTCTTCAGCAATCATTAGAGCATCATCAGCGTAGCGGAGGATATTCATCTTATTCTTCCCCATTTCATAATTAATAGCTGTTTTTAACGTTTCAATTATTTTGTCGAGCATTGGACTTAGAGAGTCACCTTGTCTTACCCCTGTTGTTATCGGGATTGATTTTGTTGAGCTATTATTTACTTTGATTTTTGTGAAGTCTATAATGTTTATGTTTTCCATCAATTTCAGGAGACTTCCTGGTGTCTCTTTTTCATCTAGTATATCGATGACGTCATTTAGTTTAATTCGGTCAGACACTTTCGCCAAATCTATAAAGCATAGGTAATTACGAGTATAGTTAGGTATGCTGGGGGTTTGATATTCCATTGATTTCGCGAATATTTGGAGTGTAATGTATAGTAGATAAAAGAACCCACTGTTGTGGAACCGCTGATAACGTTCGCACGCAAAATCAATTGCGCATGTGCAAAAGTTCGACGTTGCAGGCAGTGTTGCCAGCATGGGCGATTTTTCGCCATTTGGGCTACTCGGATAGTTCTGTTTGCTAAAAAAGTTATGATTTTGCGACAAAGCGAAATCTGGGCTGTTTTCCGAAAAATATTGGCGATAATTGGGCTAACTATTGGGCACACCTGATTTCAATTCTATATTTCGTAATTCTTACAAAAAAATACCGAGATGAGTGGGAAAAATTTCATGAATTTAAAAGTATGACATGATACTACCCAAAACAAACTTCTGTATATAAGCTCGATTTTTTTAGGTTGGATAAAACGGGGTGTAGATGACCATGCCTTTTGTACTGTGTGCAGTTCAATGAATTTTACAAATGCTGGTGGAACATTCATATTTAAAGAAATTTAAAAATTAATACCATTAAGTAATGCTGTGGTCGAACGCGTATTTTTTGTGATGACTGTGGTAAAATGCAAATTGCGAAATTGAATGAAGACAGAATTGCCAGACGCAATACTTCGACTTAGAGCTAATTTTGGTAATGAAAATATTTGTTGTAAAAATTTTAATCCTTCAGACGACCTTTTGCATATTCTACCGGGTGATTACAAATGCTTTTCCATCAAATTGTCTTTGAAATATTTGTTGTATGAATAATATGTTAGTGGCACTGTAAGTCTATGTCAAATTCAAGGTTAGCTAAACCTAACCTGCTAACCTCGAATTTGACATAGACTTAAGTGCCAGCAACATATTCATACAACAAATATTTCAAAGGCAACTTAATAGAAAAGCATTTATAATCACCCGGTATATGCAAATCAGAAGATGATACAAATGAGAAAGAACTCTTAAATACATTAACAGAAGAAATTCAAGGAATAATTTAATACTGTTTACCATAATGTTTTCCTTATTAGGTAGCAGCAACGAACATATTATAACATGTTATATGCTCTGTGGTAGTAGGTATAGTTTTATTGCATATTAACGATTATTGCATAAGTTGTAAGACGCATTTTTTTTTAAATAAATAATTGTTACATTAAATTACCGTTTTCGTTATTTAATTATTTCAGGAAATTATGAATTTAAAAAAAATGTATCTAATTTAGTTGGCTATTTTTGGGCTACCTAGACGTATAGAAAAGGCGATTCGGCAACGTGAAATACTGGCAACACTGGTTGCAGGTTGCTGTACTCCATAGTCCATTTCTCCATTAGACAATTAACAGTGGTTTTGTGATTTCATTTTTCACCGTTACTTGTTACGGTCCTGGTTTTAATGTTGATATTAGGCATTTGTGAAACTTAAACCGTGATATATTTACCACTGACAACCATTGGGGATATAATCGTTACAGGAGTTTGTTACGCAAAACTTCATCTTTACAGGCGCTGCGTGGTATGTATCACAAATATAGTGTGGCTGCCGGCATATGCAAACTAGGGAAACGCCAGTAATATTGTAATAAATCCTGATAAACTTAATTTTCATTTAAATAATCTGTTTTGCGCAGCCATCCAGTGATGCTTTGTCATCGGTCTCTCTGTGCGCATAAAATGCATTCATTTAAATCGTTCTAGTCAAGTTGTTTATCGACATGTTTCATTTTTGACTATAAATATTATAATTCGTGGTTCGCTTTTGCTTACAATTTAATTTTAATTTGCACAAACTTCTTTATGTTGCGTATGTTGCGAGACACTGTATAACAGTACAGTATCGTAAACGTCTAATAATATTTCAGTAAATAAATGACCGGCAAGCATGTAATATGAATATGCTTTCCTTTCAGAACTTTGACAAAACTTCAAGTGTAGACGAACAGATGTCTTTATTGATTCTGTAGATTTACGTCACAGGCCTCAGGTATAAATTTAAACAATTGTCACTTGAACATGGGTAACAATCGTTATTAGTCAGAAAACACTTCACTCACTCAAAAATACATCAGAAATGTGTAGTAACTTTTGTGTTATTATTGGTTTTTCTAATGTTGCTTATAAACCAGTTAATTGTAATTTTTAAAATAACTGATTAATTGCCTACAATCTTTGATAGTTAATTTACCTTTTCTACTGTTGGTAAATTGTTGCTGAATTTGATTAATTACTGATTCAATACTACACATACTTTGTTTGGGAAATGTTTTTCCTCGAACCTAAATAAACTTGCATCTCATGGTAATATACTCTTTGCATGTGTATAATAATTGCATCTCGTGGTATATATATATATAGGCCTTTCACTCCTATTCGGAGTATAAGCCGCTCGGGGTTGAGCTCTTCTAATCCGGTTTCCGCGGTGGATTGGTCCGCATGTTCTAGTTTCATTCTTTCTCCATTTATAGGTTATTGTTTGTTTTTGCTGTATTTGATATTTTATTCCATTCCTTCCGGTCCTTAGTCTTTCTTCTCCAGTCCACTATTTTCATCTTGTGTATGTCTTTTATAACTTGGTCTTCCCATCTAAGTTTAGGTCTTCCTCTGTGTCTGGTGGCTTCGGGTTTCCAATTAGTTATCTTCTTTATGACTGAGTTCTCACTTCTACGTTGAATGTGGCCAAACCATCTTATTCTCTGGGCTTTTATAAATCGGACTATGTCTTCGTTCTTGTTTAAGTGATTTATTTCGTGGTTCATAAGTGGTCTGAGTTCTCCTTCCGGGGTCTTTTTTGGTCCTAAGATTTTCCTCATTATCTTCCTTTCTATTACTCTTAGTCGCTCTTCGTCTTGGTTCGTCAGGCACATTGTTTCCGCTCCGTAACTTATTACTGGTCGGATTGCCGCTTTGTATATCCTTATTTTGGTGTCCTTACTAAGGTTTCTGTCTTTTAGCAGTCTTTGATACTTCCAGTATGCTCTGTTTCCCATCTTGATCCTTTCATTTATTTCTATTCTTCTTTGGTTTTTCCCGTCTATCATCACGCCTAGGTATTTAAAATATTCCACTCTCTGAAATGTGTATGTCCCCATTTTTATCTCTGTTGGTTTGATTGTTTTCCTTGAACTAAGCAGGTATTTTGTTTTTTCTTGATTAATTCTGAGTCCTTTGGGTTCTGCTTCTCTTACTAGGGCTAGTAATGTCTGTTCTAAGCTGCGTTTGTCTCTCGCGATTAGTGCTAAATCGTCAGCATAACCTATAATTTGTGTTGAGCTGTGCGTGATTACCTTTTCAGGTCCGATTTTCTTGATGGTCCCATCTAGAGTTATATTAAATAATGCCGTCGATAGTCCGTCTCCTTGTCTCACTCCCCTTTCAATTTTAATCTCTTCTGAGTCTCCGTCTTTTGTTGTTATCGTTGCTGTTGATTCGTTCATTGTCATTTTTGTCAATCTTATTAGTTTTGCTGGGATCTTCATATTTTCCATTTCCTCTATTAATTGTGCCCTGGTTATCGAGTCAAATGCTTGTTGGAAGTCCACTAATAGTATGTGTAAATCTATATTGAATTCATATGCCTTTTCTATAATCTGTGTTAGTGTGTGAACCGCGTCAATGGTTGACCGTCCCTTCCTGAATCCTTGTTGGTATTGTCCAAGTTTGTCTTCTGTGTAGATTGTTATTCTATTTCTTATTAGTGTTGTTAGTAGTTTGTATGCCGTATTTAACAGCATTATTGGTCTGTAGTTACTGCATTCTACTGTGTTTCCCTTTTTGTGGATCGGTATTATTTGCCCTTTCCTCCACTCCATCGGCATGTTTTCCTCATTCCATATCATTACAACTAAGTTGTACAGTCTCTTGAATAGGTCTTCCCCTCCTTGTTGTATCAATTCATTATTTATTTCATCGGGTCCTGCTGTTTTCTTTTTCTTCAGTTGTTTAACTATTTCTGTAACTTCTTCATATGTAGGTGCTTGTACTTCTTGGTCTCTATCGTCGGTTTTCACTTCTTGGGTTTCTTTTTCTTCTGCATTTCTTTTGTATATTTTTGTGAAGTATTTTTCCCATTGTTTTTTTTCTATTGTAGGTATTGTTTTGTGGGATTTTATTTGTTGTTTAATGTGTTCGTAGAGTTTCGAGTTGTTCCTATTTGATGTTTCTAGTGCTTGCATTTCTTCTGTAATCCAATTTGTTTTCTTTTTCTTATAGAGTTTTGTGGCTTCTTTTCTTATTTGATTATATTCGTCAAGTTCTTGTTCTCCTTTTGACCCTATCCACTTTTTCCTTGCTTCTTTTTTCTTCTCACTAATAATTTGGCATTCCTGGTCGAACCATCCTTTACTTCTTTGGCTTCTACTCTTTCCGACTAGTTTTTCTGCAGCTGTTAGTATGCTGTTTTTTATATTTGTCCATTCTGTATTAATATCGTCTTCTTTTTTGTGAGTTTCTAGTCCACTAGTTATGACCTGGGCGTATTCTTTTTTTGTTTCTTCCCTTTCGAGATCCTTTATGTTCCATTTTCTCTTCATTGTTTTGTTTTTTGTGGTTTTTATTATTTTTAGTTTAATTTTCATCATCACTAGAAGGTGGTCCGTGTCGGCGTTGGCTCCTCGGTAGGATCTTATGTCATGTACAATCCTTGTCCATTTTTTTGAGATCATGACGTGATCAATTTGGTTCCCGTCTGTCCTGCCTGGTATCATCCACGTTATTTTGTGTTCCCGTCTATGTTTAAATTTTGTGCTGATGATGTATGTGTTGGTCATTGTGGCTAGGTTGCATATTCTTCTCCCGTTATTGTTTGTGTGTTGGTGGATGGTTTCTTGTCCTGCTATTTCTTGATTATATTCTTCCTTACCAACTTTTGCGTTAAAGTCACCCACTATCAACAGGATATCGTTTGTCGGTACTTCTCCACATGTCTCTTCTAGCGTTTCGTAAAATATCTGCTTATCTTCCTCTTCTGCTTCTTCCGTGGGGGCGTAGCAATTTATTACTGTTATGTTTGCCTGCTTGTTGTTTATTCTTATCTTTGATATTCTTCCATTAATTGTTTTGAAATCCATTACTCGGTCTTTGAGCTTTTTGTTTACCATGAAAGCCGTTCCATTTCTGCCTTGTTTCTCCTCTCCGGCGTAGTAGAGTATAAAGTGCTCGTTATCTATCCTCCCTTCTCCTTTCCATCTTATTTCCTGCAATGCCAGTATTTCCATTTGATATCTTTTCATTTCTCTTGCTATTTCGTGCATTTTCCCTGCTACTAACATTGATCTGATGTTCCAGGTCCCTATTCTCCAATTTTTTGCTTTTTTCTTCTTGCTGTATTTTTTTTCTTTTGCATGTCCTCTATCATTGCTTTCCGTCATCTTTGGTTCAGTCCAGGCTTTTATTTCTGTTAGTAGTTTTTTGGAGTTTGTTGGTGTCTGCCAGTCCTCGTGAAGTTCCTAAGTGTTATGTTTAAATCTTCCTCTTCTGGGACTTTACTCTCTTTATTGAAGGGCACTAGGATGGTTTGTGCCCAGTTTTTCTTTTTAGGTATTGCTCCCCTGGAGGGACTTGGTTCTTCTTCATCTGTGGACCTGCTTCTTTTCTTTGGATCCTCCGTTTCCTTGTTCGGTATGGATTCCTTTGTTTTCTTAGCTTCTTTTTCAATGTCTTCTAAGGTCCATTCTTCTTCATTTATCAGTAGCTTGTTCTTCCTAATCACTGCTCGTAGTCCCTTTCTCCTAGCATCCATCATGTATGGGATTAGTTGTTTCTTCCTTTCTCTTGTCTTCTTGTCGAGGTCATCGCTTATTCCTATTTTTGTTCCTGCCAATTTCTTTGTATTTTGCATAATCTCCCACTTTCTTAGAATTGTTGTAATCCCCATCTTTACTGGTCTGTTTACGTTTTCTTTTCTTTCACCAATTCTATTGATAAAATCTATCTCATTTTCTCCCATCTGTACCTCCATATCCTTCCTTATTACTTCCATAACTTTCTCCTTCAGGGTTGCTAGGTCCTCTTTTGTGTCCTCCGCGATTCCGAAGATTATTAAATTCTTTTTTCTTAATTCATTTTCTAATTTTTCGATTTTCATTTCCTGGTAATTTATAGTCTCCTCTAACTTCTTTATTTTCTCTGTTTGTTGGTTCATGTTTTTATTGGTCTCGTCTATTTTCCCTTCTACCTGTATTAATTTGTTCATGATATCGCCTAGCGTAATTTCCTTGTTTTCTGGCATGTTGCTTTCTTCCCGTTGTATCTCTTTGAAAGCGACCGGCACCGGCGAGGCGAATATACCACGTTGCGCGTGTCAGCTGATCTGCAATCACCGCGTAAAGAGGTCAACTCCGGTCAACCCGTCGCAAATTGTTCCCTCTTATCGGTTTTAAATTTAGGTTGGATTTCTAGTATTTTCGCTTTAATGTTCCGCGCTTAACAGGCGTTTCTTTTATTGCACACCTATTTTCTCTGCTATTACCCGGCTTTTTACGTGATAAGGATTTGCGCTTCGATAATGTTTATCGCCGCCCATCCGACGTTCAACCGCACTGTTTCGCGTCTCGATACGTTTGCCGACGCTCACGTTTCGTTAAAAAAACACTTGTATTTAAGGTCACTTAATGAATATTGTTCTTACTTACTTGTTTTTCGTGGTCTTATTTCACCGCGCTTCGTGTTTATTTTAGTCGCATTTCCCGCTGTCCCAGTTCAATGCGCGCTTACCTGGCCTTGGACGCG
>CALNHX010008355.1:0-61697 GCA_940337035.1 Agriotes lineatus | reverse complement strand
TGTACAAAGGTACTTTTGCAGCTTGTATATATGTGTGTTTTATGTTTTGATTTTTCATTGCTTGCCAAAGCTTTGAGAGTGGAACGCTATCGTAGGCTTAAGTCAATATACACAAGATGGGTTTCAAGATTATGTCCTAGGCGTTTTTCTGTCAATTGTCTTATGCTGAAAATGGTATCGACACAAGATCTACCTGCTAGGAAACCACTTTGCTCTTCTAGTTCTTGCTTGTCTTTTTCTAGTCTATTTTTTAAGATCTTCCCAAAAATTCGATCAATTGAGCTTAAGACAGTTATCCCTCGGTAATTTGTGCAGACGTCTTTATTTCCTTTTTGTACACATTGGTGATAATTCCCTTCCTGAAATCAGTTGGGATATTATTTCAAAACAAACATCAATTGTAAACTTTTGCAAGTAGCTCGAACAAAATAGTTGGCTCAGCCTTGATACTCTGCATTCACTCCTCCCGGTCCAGGCGCTTTGCCATTCTTGAGTTTATGAGTTATATCTCTAACTTCGTCTGATGTTATCTTCTCTATACTGTCTTCGCTGGAATTTAAATCAGTATAATTGTCTTTGAATTCTATTATATTTTCTCTTAGTAATTCTTCGTAATATTGCTTCCATTTATTCTCGTCTATCAATTGTAAGTTTATTAACTTAACTAACGAGTTCAAATACATTTCCGCCCAGACAAAATTCTCGGCTACGTCCAGATTTGAACTCATGTCCGCTTAGTTGCTAGGTAGATTACTAACTAACTCAACCAGCCAGGTATGAAAATGTTACTACTAGCACAACGTGTTAGGTCCAAACTTTTTATTGCAGGTATTACATTATTAATCCCATAAATCATTCCAAACCGTGTACTATCGACTAATACAGAACAGAACTAAATGGAAATATTATACACTTTGTAATTACAAACGAAGAATTAACTCAATTAAAACATATACGCCAGCGCCTAAAACACTCTAATCTTTCTGGTGCACATAAAGGTAACTACTGTAAGCAGTTAATAAGCCAATATGATCTGCCACCAAACAGCTGATCCGTCGTATTTGATTCCTCAAAGACGCACATCACCCGAACATTAGTTCAAACTGAGCACAATTTATGTGCAAATTATATGTAATTATACAAATAGATATAAACTACAGTGTGAAGTGATAACATCATTCGCATTTTATTTAAACAATATTCCACCGAGGCAGAACAGTTTTTCTTTATTGGGAGTAGAATAATCACAAACTTGCAATAAGTAACATTAGAGACCCTGTATATAACTATATACAAGGACTCTAAGGGCCGGTTGCAGAAAGCAATGTTAAGTCTGGTGTTAGCTAACATCACATCAAAGTGAACAAAATCGCATCAAATTTTGTTTACTAATGTATTAGTTACCATAAGCATTTGAGATTTGATTCGTTTTTGTTCACTTTGACGTCGCGTTAGCTAACACCAGACTAACTTAACATTGCTTTCTGCCTAAGTAACATATTCGCACATTTTATGTTTCACTTAATTTGAGTTATTACTTGATCTTAGTTAGATATAACAAATTTATTCACTGCTTTATTGTGGTCCGCATTATACTCACTGTTGGGAATTCTATTGTTCAACGATAGGGATTAATTATACCGGGTGGCCATAAATATCTGATATCACATTACCTTTGAAATCAACACCGCTTTATTAAAGTGATGAATCCAACTAAACTAAATGTCATTAATGTCATCACAACTAAAATTCATATCTGTCAAAAATTATTAAAAATTGCAATAAGTAATGGAGTTAGAACAGTATATTTTTATAATCGAGTGGTAGACTAAACTGCAGAATCTGGGGCACATTCCCCTCCTCTTATTGCATTTTATTACATTATATAGGTGCCAATAATTATCGTAATTAAAATATAATGCTAACCAACATTTATAAGTAGCTAATTCCATGGCTACCGGGATCTCAGATATTTATGGCCACCCGGTACTTTATTCTTTTTGCGCTTATGCTGTGCATTGTCAATTTATTTACATCGCCAAAATAAAGCAGGCATGCATTGAGTTGTTCAACTTTTGTTCAGCATCGATCACTCGACAGTGACAAATCCGAACAATACCATTAACTCTGGAGCCGAGTCGGCAGCAATCAGGTAAGTAGTGTTCCGCTTCGCGTTTCGACGTTGCTCTACTAAAAATGACAAAGGTGAGCGCTTGGCTTTTCTAAAATCTCTTTGTGCACAACATCGCACCGTAGGCTCTGAATGTAAAGTTCTTCCACACTGACGCCTGTTTCATCTTTCTCGCTCAATCCTACCTACATCGTTCAAAAGCAAATGTTGTATACTGATTTTAATCAGTTACATTCGGTTGCACCCAGCATGGATGTCATTCCAGTGGAAGTTCTTGAATTCATATAAGAGGACTCTCAAGTCTTTCAAGGTACTCTTTAAAAAGGCTTTAACACCGGACAAATACCCGAAGAATGTCTCATTTCCACATTTGTCACTATTCCTAAGAGAGCCAGTGGTAAGCCCTGCGGTGATGTCAGAACTATCGGCCTTGTAAGTCAGGCCTTTCAGACAGTCCTCAAAATGAATCACAGTCGTTTGTTTAAAAAGTGTGAGGAAAATTTGATTGAAACTCAGACCGGCTTTCGCAGCTGTCTTGGGACTCGGGAGGTATTCTACACAACGCAAATACTAACACAAAGATGTGGAGGCACCGATTGCGATGTACACCTATGGTTTATTGACGTACCAGGACACCAGGACTTTCGATAAGTGTCAACATGATAACATAATCAGTGTCTTGAGAGAGATAAGAATAGGTGAAAAGGACATATCTACTATCACGTATCTCAACTAGGGACAGAAAGTGGCAGTGTGAATTGACAACCAAAACTTGTAGAAAAGGAACAAGAGAAGGACGTGTACTATCACCAATCTTTTTCATCCTCGGAACCGATCCTCAAAAGAAGCTTTGATGCATAGACCATACCGGGCTGCTAGTGGAGAATTTTGAAGGTTTGCAGGGCATATTCTTAGAGACAGGCGATGTAAGGTAGATGGGCTCGATCTCAATATATAAAATACCAAATATATGCCCATAAGCGGAAAAATATGTGCCTCATCGAATCCTAACATTCAATCATCAAACCTTTAAAAAAGTGGATATTTAGGTTGCATTCTCAATAAGAGCTGGGACTACTCACTATAGAGATTAAGTGGCGAACTGAGAATACCAGAGTTAGATCTCAGTTTAAACCAGAAGAGAACAATCTTAAAATCGCAGCCTTTTCAACATTTTTGTATGACGATGAAGACTAGGCAATGACAGCAGGGAAGGAGGAAAAAGTTCAGGCTTTTTAAATGTGGGTCGATCACATTTCCAACGACGAGGTTATCTGCAGAATTGAGAGCAAACCAGAGGAAATTCGAACAGAGAAAGCTCGTATACTTTAGGAATGTGATGAGAAATCAACAGAAATGTATTCTACAACTATTAGTTCCAAGGCAAAGTTGCAGGTAGATGAGGTCCTGGGAGAAGAAGAATCTCATAGCTTGCCAATTTCAAAATAAAAGTAGGACTTACTTCTGCAGAACTTTTTAGAACAGCAAGCAGCAACAAAGTCCATATAGCCATGATGATGCCCAAAATATGAACTGGAGGAGGCGGTAGAATCAGAAGGGCGATCTCAGCCGTGTAAAAAGTCCACAAGCAGTAAAATCATTAAAACTTTCAGGTTCTGTAAGAGAAGAACAGGCTCTAATAAATATTGTGTTAACATACGCCATCAAGACACGTGCCGAAACTTAAAACAACAGAAAATGAAGACAGCGGAAATGAAAATACTGTTATTATTCAAGCTGTAACCCCGCCAAACTGAAAAACAGATACATCCGTAACAAACGCCTGCAAAATATAAAATTTTGCCAGTGACCCAAAGAATGAAAAAAGAATGGAATGAACATAGAACAGCACGACCAATAAAATACTGGTGAAAGTAGGCAGAGACAAAAAACCACCGGGAAGACCAGCGGAATGACCCGCAAAACGGTGGCAGAAAAGTTGGATATATGATTCACAGAATAAACACAGGAAATCTTAAAACACGAAACATAAGAAGAAGAAATGTATTTTTCGATATTACAAAATCTTCCATTGCAATGCTTTAAGGTGTGTTCACATACCAAGAATTTCTGACAAATAATGTTACCGTCACTCTCACTGTAAAACAAAAGACTCTAAACTTAAACTGAGTAAAATATGGGCGCCAAGTAGCAAGTAACCCAGCACATTGCTAATCAATTAATAGGTACTCGTCGAAAGGCACTACTAATCAATCTCTAAAAAAGAGAAATAACGGCAAGGTTAATTTATAACAATAGAGGTTCTCGGTATTACATACACAAAAACATGGCAAACTAGATCAAAATATCACCATAAATATCTCAATAAAAATAGAAAATATTACAGTAGTGAGAGTTGTTTTAAAAGTCACCAAAATATATATAATTCACTTATGTATATTTAGTATAACTAAATAATATTAAAAGAAGTACAAGTTGGCTGTTAAATTAGCAATCTGCATTACCGGTAGGTTACTCGGTTAAGGCGTATGACCGCGAAAATGCTATTAAGGGTTCAATTTTTAATTTCGTTCTGAATTTGACCCTAAATCCACAAATGCAAGAACACTCAGATGTTTATAATAATAATGAGAATGGTCCTGCAGACCTCAAGATCTTGATTCAGAGTAGAGCATTATATAACTTCGAATATGCTCAGTAATTATTTAAAGTCCTCATCGATTTCAATGCGTCGGGTAAACCGAATTAATTAACACAATATCTAACTAGTAGAAGATTAATTTAGGTTATGTAAACCGTGTTGATGGGTTAATAACATGAAGTGAAAGTCCAAAGTTTTGACAAAACATATGCAGCATTACTTTACAAATGCCAAAATTGAAAGTAATATTAACTTGGATGGTACGTGAGACACGTCCACAATTAGGCTTTAATCTAATCGTTGACAGTTATAACGTATACAGTGGTTTAAATTAATGGGAAAATCCGCTTTAAATAGGTCAGCTCTACGTTATACTGTAGTTCTGTAATCACGAAGAAGATTTGATATCTGACGTATACAATAAAGACCAACGGCAAGCACTAACATATTAAAAGGAATCCCATATGGCAGGGGAGGTTGAAGTACATTTGGAGCAGGGAAAATAGAATCAATTAAATCAGACCTTTGCTAGCTGTAGCGGGCAGACGTATCAGGAGCCTTGTCAATAAGCATCAAGGGAGCCAAGTGATTACACCCGGTTTAACCGGCTGCACTGCGCTGCAGTATTCGTCCGCAGGTAAAGTATGGTTGCGACGTTGAGCACCAAAAGCAATGTAGTTTCAAACCTCTTGCAGGAATGGAATCTTCATACACCCAAATCCCAGACGCGCAAGTTGCGGTAACTTAAGAATAAATTGCTTTCGCCCTTACTACAAGGAGATAAAAGAATGAAACGCGATAGAATCTAACCAAATAGTACAAAAGGAAGCGTACCGTTGAAATGTCGTGGCTTCGAATGGCAAAGCGGTGACATGTGCTGGTCCAGGTATAAATCCAAAACCATGTTTGATTTTGGAAATTACCAAAGAGTAACTCTTCCAGGAACTTGATCAGATTTCCTCGAAAGGGTCCATACCCCAATATCGATCCTTCAAAGCAGGATGCAAGACGGATGCAAGTGAAAATCTCAAATTAAAGGGCATTTGACTTCACCACGCAACCTTCTTGCAGCAGCACACCATGGCAAAAACGGTAGAGAAGGATAAGGGCCTTACCCAAAATTTGGAAAACCTTGAGTAATTCAGGAGAGATAATCAGAGCAACTCGGTGCGTGGAGTGAAGCATAAAGTAGCGTAAACTATTTAGAAATTCTAATACATTTAAATATAGAAGTAGGTTGATAGTTTAATTATATTGTAGGTAAAATGTATATTTATCAAAGGTAGGGCAATTAATTGAGTAGATACTTATAGATGACTTTTGAGTTGTAACAATAAATAGAAAAAATTGAGATACCTTATTATTATTACCATGACAATCCCAGTGGCGTACATCACGAATATCTAATTGTTTCCTGTCTTCTGTCAAGCTAAAGGTTATATGACCAACTATAGTAATTTCGTACTCAATTTTCAGAATTACTTTTCAAAATTTTAAATTTTTTATAGGTACAATATACAAGGTAGAAAATTGTATTTCTTCCAAGATTTCCCATTCTTAAATTTACAACTATTCAGTAACTTGACTCTGACAGTTCCAAGCCTGTCATTATTGTATTATACATATTATAATAGAAATTGTTCCACCACTGAGTTTACATTTTTCAACAACTAGTCTCAAGTTCGACGAAATTTTAAATCGCATCCCCTCCATATTCTTGGTATGTGAAAACAACTGACAATTTTTGAAATCATTTCATAATGTTTTTGGAAAATTGAGTCATAGCAATTCATTGGCGAAACATGAATGCTTCTTAAAAACCTGTCCGAACGTTTCAGGATTTTATAAAAAAATTCTATTTAAACCATGATGTATCTTTCTCTGAAGTGGACTATTTCCTTTTTATTTCTCTTGTGTAAAAGGCGAAGGAAGTATTGTAATTAGGAAGAAAAATCACCTTTCGAGATTTCTTCAGATCTTCAGGTTTCAGGTTCTCTAAACGAGGCAAAACATGTTTTCTCAATTACGTCTGTTCGTTTATTCGTCTCCCCGTAGTCGGTATAATACACAAAAACTGTGTTGAAGGAAGCGTATGTCCCATAAGTTTTGAGAAAAAATATCAACAGCTACATTTTATGTTGCTTTAATTTTATATTAAATTCAACTACAAGTAATTATTTCTACAACTATATTTAATAGAAGTATATGCTTAAACTACGGATAATGGCCCATGGTCTTCAACGCCAACCACATTGAAAGCATTTTTTCTATAATAAGCTAAAACGGAGTTTTTTTCTCAAAACTTATGGAACATACGTAATTTAGGCCCAGCTTCAGCTATTTTAATTCAGAATTAATCTCTGGAACGCTGAAAATCGTTCTAAGCTGCTTCTTCAACACTTTTAATATTATACTGTTTTACTGCAATATTAACTGGGCATAGACACACGTTCAAAACCGCCACTAATGTAATATATTCATGCCGGTTTTGAACGTGTGTATATGCGCAGCCATAAGCTGGGCATAGACACGCGGTTACTAAGGAAATCTACTACGAATATATTTAGATTTTTACAAAGGTAGAATGCTTGTTTGTTATTGTAAATTTCTAATATTTTGGTAAAATTAAGGAGAAATGTAGGTGCCTAAAAGAGGCTGTACGTAACTCATCCGGAAATGCCCTTTACAGGCTTGTAGGTTTTCAGGCCTCACCTTCGGCATCCGCCTGAAATTTGTCTACGCTTCCCGTAAAGATGCTCTTTCCGAACTTGCTACTTCAACTACTATTATCTTTTGTTTCGTGTTTTGAGATATCAAGCGACTTGTCGCAACTCGAATAGCGTCTTTTTCCGTGCGTGGCCTCATCTTGGCGACTTGTATGTAGTTTTCGTTCCCTGGATTTAGCACGTTAGCTTCTTGTATTTGAATACATTCTTCGTGGGAGCACCGCTTTGCTGCGGATTTTGGGCCTGGAACACGTATTTACGACATATTTTTGTGTCCACGTCGATTAGACCGATCATTTATTGCAAGTTGCTAGCCGCCCTCGCCATAAAAGCCGGTATTACAGAGTAGGTGTATAGTTGGTAGCATTTTGCGTTTAGCTAATTCCATACGGCGTTTTTAGCTTTTACAGGAAGTTCTAAAATTCGCTGATATAGTCTGTCCTGGGAGGCTTGCATCCATTCCGTCCTGGGAGCCCCATTTAGCATAGCGTTCTGACTTTCATATGGTGCTATTCAATCCGACGCACCTGGTTGAGTTCCTTTCAGGTTCAGCCGATTTTAACCTTAGCGTAGAGTGAAATAGAGTAAAACTGCTTGTAGTTTATACCTATGCGTTCAACCTTTAGTTGCTCATTGTTGTGTGATTAATTTCTAGTATATAATGTTATTTGGAGTACACCTCTCGCTTAAGTGATGCTCATTGAATCTGTTGTACTATCTGTTATATGAACGTTTGTTAAATTTAATGTACTGCTTATGATATTAATTGTCTGATTTTGTTATTGCTACCTCTTGTATTTCAGATATTGTACGATTGCCTGCTGTGATTTATTTGGATTATAAGTTATCGACTTATCTGAGTATATCTATTGTAAGTAAAGACATGTTGGCGTAATGGCATAATATTTGTTGATAATATCTTATAAGAAACCGTACGTCATCTTCGCTGAGCTTAACTGGTGATCCCTCAAATAGACTTATTTGGCATTGCGGTATTTGATATTCTGGCAATTCAGGAAAAATTAAAGCTAACATAGTATCATAATGTAATAAATAATCTGTTTCGAAAATATCAACCAATTGAAAAATTGCAAATAATAGCACTCCACACTAGGTAGTATCTTACTTCGTAAACGTGAGGTAAAGTTGACTTTCCTTATATACACTTATCTTCAAAACTATTAGTCTCAAGCAATATATAGGAAACCCTTTTAAATAAGATTTGATTTTGTTTAATATTTGTAATATGCTATTTTCTTATATAACTAACAGCATGGGAGATATGTTGGAGAAACTTTTCTTTTTATTTACTTTTAAATATGGTGGCTGACGTAGACCTGGTGTTATATCGAACGCAAAACTAAAGTGTTTAAAACTATTTACAGCTTTCCACAGATTATTTCCGAATTCAAACGTTTTGAACGCCTGGCCTAATAGCATTAAATGAAAAAAAAAAATAGAACCAATAAACTAAAATATATGGAAACTAGGCAGCAAGATGAAAATCTAAAAAAAGGCCATGTCAGGCATCCATACAAAACGAGGAATTTTAAAAACGAAATATTAAACTAGCCCCAAGGAAGAGCTTCAGAGTATCCTAAACAAACAATAAAATAAGACAAATGACAGAATTGTGAAACAACGAGATACCTACATTTTAGGTAGCAGTAAAAAGGAAAAAAAATACTATTTAGTTTTAAAATATTAAAATTTTGTTTTGTGAGGGTTAAGTGTAAGAGCAGATGGTATCTTAGGATGACATACTGAACTTAGCCCTCTACGATTTACAATTTTCTGTTTTTTTGTACATTTGTACATTGAATTTGTTTAAATAGAGGCATTTATTATTATTATTATATGAGCAATAGAAGTAAACTATGATAATTTAATACAAAGAACAAAGATCAACAGTAAACGCCTCGTGCGAACAAGTTAACAAGTTGTTTATGAAAGAATTTGGCATAAAATAACTGAATTATATAAATCTAATCAAAAATCACTATGCAGCGCAATAACACAAATAAAAACTGAAAGGAAATAAATCATCAAAAAATATTAAAGAAAAAATAGACGTCAGCTGTTCGTGTAGCATTTATTCAGAAAGTAGGTAATTTTAATTAATACAACAGTTTATAGAAACGCTTCAATTTTGTACATTTTAACTCATTGTGGAACTGTCAAAAAAATCAAATGTAAATGAGTTTACTCTGATTGAGTAGATGCAACATTAAGTAGTTTAGAAGTGACATACGTTATTTATATTGAAATGTTGTTGTACTCAAGGATGGTTTCTTTACTCAATGTTAAACTACAATTCGCCCCACGTTTCGCCAATTATTATAATATAACACCAGGCATAGTACTTTTTTTTATTGAAATTAATTTTTCAAGATGAAAGTGTGTAAAATATGTCCTATTTTCAATTATTTAAATATTGATTTTGTTTATCCGGTAGAAACATCCACTCTCGACTCAGGTTAAATTCATGCTTTGTTAAATATAATGAATTACTTGCATTTCATACTCTTTGCTAATGTCTTGCTTTATAAAATAACTAGCTGACCCGGCAAACGTTTTGGATTATGACATGATGGAGGAAACCCTTCAAACCGTTAATCACAGAATCATAAAAGTATGACTGCAAATAGAAAGTCGTATAGTGTATAGAAAAACACACTTTCGATATTTTCCAATTTTCCGGCTTTCCCTTTAGATTCTCCGAATTTTTTTTTTTGCTAAACCACCTCGGGAGTAAGACGAACAAAACAAAAAAAACATCTAAATCGGTCAAGTCGTTCTCCAGTTTTTGCGTTACCAACACACGGCAATTGATTTTTATATATATTGAGATGGTCTTAAGCCCTGAACCGCACATCTAGAGCACAGCAAACTAATAAATAGGTCATAAAAGCTCAGAATGGGAGTTAGGATTTAATGGCAACAAATAAAACAAAATAAAATTTGAATTAGCAATCAAATTGGCAAAGCAATGCCTGTAATAAGTATTAAATTCGTAACATAAAAGGAAAGGCAGAGTTCTAAACCTAATAGGAATGGGACCACAATATTTAATTAGTTTAGAATATTAAAAGGGGATGGTAAAATGCAAAAGCCAATCCATGTATTAGTAATTCGATTATGAAAAGAATGGTCACATGCTTGTCGAGGTAAATTGCAAGTCAGAAATCGTTGTATAAATTTCTCTTTGAGCATATTCTTAAAAGGTATAAAAAATGCAGAAGGCAAAACAGAGTGCAAAGAGCACACAGGAATAAATCTGAAGGCAAAAGGGGAGACAAATGAATAAAAATTGCTGGTGACAGCATTGAAATTGGCCGGTGTTTAATTTAAAATTTTTGTACCTTTACATACAGTTACAGCCTTAAAATTTCACCAGAGTGCTATTTACGTGGTCGTGTTCACGCACAAATGAAAACAAGAAAATCCAACGCCTAAAGTTAATTTTCAACATCGCCACCGATTCCGTTCCTGCGGCAGAGCTGCGGGGCATCATCTCGACTCATTTGAGGACATCCCGGACCGGCTTGGCAGTTCCAGCGATAGCAGGCGAGCCCTACGAGGACTACATCAACACCGCACATCCGGAAACCGACTTCAAGAGAAGATCTGGGCACATTCTTGCTGCGGCCGAGTTTCGGACGGGCATGCAAAGAAGGTTTCGCAGGTTAGTGGTGAAGCCAATAATTATACCAATGTGTACCTGCTGATAGGCTGATTAGACGTCGCTGTATAACAGAGCCCAAGCGATTTATTTCCTGTGTAAAATTATAATTGAAAAATCCAAGTGCAGGAGTGAGGTCAGGATCCTTCCTTGGCTTGGGCGTAAAACAATCAAGGCATGGGGTTGCCTGAAAGAAACAAAAGATAGCTACTCACCCTACTAGAAAGCGGGAAATGATGAATTTACCTGTGAGATTTACTCATTGAGTTGTATTTAATTAACTAAAAACCACCAAACGACAAACACTTGATGACTTTCATAAACGTAATTTTATTTAGATCTGATGTAGCATTTTAGCGGGTATCTGAACTACGTACATGGGCGTACGCTAGAATTTTCAAAAAAGTAATTGGGGACCCACACCTTGTATTAAGATCTCTGCTTACCTGAGCCAGCCAACATTCATTTAATTTACAATTAGATTCTATCTAAAAGTAGGGGCATACGAGCATCAATTCAAGTCAAACATAAAGTAACTCACAATAATTATCCCTGAGCGTTTCATAAATCCGTAATATTTGCTGAACCCAAAAGAAATTTATGTTAGCGATGGGAGGCTCTAGCAAAATTTTATTTTAAATATTAATTATATAGTAAAGCCATATAACCATCACAACAATATAGAAGATTATACATTAAGTTTAATTGGTGTTGAGAAAAAAATATCAAATGCCACTTCTGCAACTGTCAAAGTCAGATCATTCATATGGAATGTTAGCAGAATTAACATGTATGTATTATCTGTAACCTCATTTACATTGCGGTGTCGAGGCAGGTGCTTTATGCGCTGGCATCTGGCGGTACAATGATCAACTTGCCCCGGATTCGGGATACAGAGTTGGATCGCGCCTTTGGTGCTTGCGCAGCAACCATTGTATGAAGTGTGTATGAAGTGTGTGTATTGGTGTGTATTGTTACTCTATCTCTTAGGTCTGTGATTCTGAGTAGAGCACAGTTAATTTGGTGCCCAACTGTGAATGGTTTCACCGAGCCCGATTCCAATCACCAAGGCGGAAAAACTCCCACCCCCGCGGGATTCGAACCGAGGACTTGCTTAATACAAGTCTGGCGCTTACCAAACAGCGACACGCGGCTTCTACAGAATTAACATAATAATAATAAATGTCTTTATTTCCCAGGCGGATTACAATTTATTAAAAATAAATATTATACCATTAAAAATAATAGTCCTGTAGTGGTTGCCCATGGAAATCACAAGACATAGTTCGAGCTAGCACCTGCTCTTCCACTGTAACCTTGAAAATTATAAAGTTGGTAATTTAGAACTTTCGCCTAATCTTAAACATAAAAAAATACAATAAAATGATTAATTCTGCGATGGTCCCCCAAATTGATCATATATTGTTAACAAAATAACATATCGCTAGTTGTTCAACGATAATTTTAAATGAAACACTATATTGTTGGTTGTTCACAAAAGAACATCTTTTTGTAATATTTCTTAAATGTATTTATATGTAGCACTTTATATTCTAAAGCAAGAGCATTATAAAATTTTGCTATTTGATAGGAAAAGCTAAGCTCTGTATAATTAGTATCGTTTCAAATGTTAATAAGGGTAAGTACAGTCGTGTGCAAATAAATCTGGGACAGTGTTTTTTTCACATGCAGATTCAGTTAAGAATTTGAAGAATATTTCCATGGATTTCCTCTTATCAGAGAGAGTTACGGGTTTCAGTACCTGTTAAAGTTTAATGTAACTCTTTCTGATAACAGGAAATCCATGGAGATATTCTTCAATTCTTAACTGAATCTGCATGTGAAAAAAACACTGTCCCAGATTTATTTGCACACGACTGTACTTATGATAAATATTTTATTCATTCACTATTAAAGCTAATTCTGTTTATTTTACATATTCCTGATTGCTTTTACTTTTAATTGGGTTGATCCAATACTCCTGTCCAGTAATGCAAATGTAACCAGCTTATTCAGGTGCTTCTATTTGTAACCCCAACGAAAATCCCTGCTCTGCAACTAGCTGTCCTAAAGAACCACTTCACCCAAATCCTCTACTTGCTCAATCGGCAACCCAAACTGTTACAATGGATAGAACACTGATGAAGACTCACACGGCAACCCCCAACAAAGAACAGCTCTGCTCGATGGCAACTCTTTTGCAGCTCATCTAAATCAAAATGGTATAGATGTATTCACCTCAACAGCCGCTCCAACAAAGCTCACCCAAATGAAGCTAATACAGATGTATTTACTCAACAGTAATTCCACTGAAGCTCATCCAAATCAATACAGTTGCATATGTATCCACCTCAGCAGTTACTCCAACGCAATCCAACCCAGGTGTCGATGTCCAAATGGAACGCAGACCTCACACCACCATTTGCATAAAGATTACATTATTAACAACTGCTGTTCACTTTCTTCTCATAATAGTTATCACTCTTTCAATTCCTTTGTCCAGTAGTCCATCCGCTGATATTACATAGTTTATTTAAACCATTTACTTTGTATTTATTTATTATTACTGTCGTCGCTTATACACATGTTTACGTTTTTAAATTAAAAGGTCATGTTTTTAATCGGGTTTAATCTCAATGTTTGTCTACCACAAAATTTTTACATGTATCATTGTTTATCAAAGATTCGTTATTTTGTTACCATAGTAATACTAATACATCCATTTTTTTCAAAATTAACACTCCTAGGTTACTTATCAGCTATAATTTACCAAGGGCAGTGATAATCACCCGCAATAATTTTGACAAATAACAACCCGAAAGTGCTTGCCTAGAAATAACCCGAGGCGAAGCCGAGGGTTATTTCTTAAAGGCAACGCACTTGAGGGATGTTATTTGTCAAAATTATAAGGATTTATCACTGGCCGCGGTGAATTCGGAAAGATAAGTTCTTAAATAAATTAGCCATTTTCTGACAAATTAATTTGACACTTCATTATAATAATATTATGTTGGTGGCACTGTATGTCTACGTCAAATTTGAGGTTATCAGGTTAGGTTTTGCGTCAGTTTTGACACAGACTGACGGAAAAGCTAACCTGCTAACCTCGAATTTGACTTAGATTTACAGTGCCACCAACTTGCCATAGGATACTACTGAAATTTAATTAGGTAGTTTCCAGAGTGATTGAAAATCACCCTAGGGTCGTTTTCACTTCAAGCGTGATCTGATTTGTCAAACTGACTCACGTGATTAAAAATAATCAAATTGGATTGGTCTGCAATATATGTAAGAACTTATCAGTACAATTTATTTATATTTGGCATTTTTAAATGACTTTTAAAAATATTAATTCAGTTTATAACTTCCACATTAATTTAAATTATGCTATAGTTTGTACTAATTGTTATTTAAATTCAATTATGAATTGCTCTCTGATAACACCAAACAACCATTTAAAATAACTCAAAAAATCATATTTTTAATTGGTATGTTAGGACATTTTCTGAATATTAAATGTATTACTGGATTTGAATTCTTATCTGTAACTTATTAAATAAATTTCTAATAATTATCATGTTCTTTTACTATTAAATTCACCTTTGTACATTTTGATAAATAGGTACTTCATTATTCCCTAATTAATCCCTAGTTAGGACTAACTTTCACAAAACAAACTACCAGTCTTGGGATGCAACCATAACAATATATTCTTGAGCAACCTTGATTATTTTTTTAAAATCGGATGTTACTAACGAATATAAGAGTAACCAGCTAAAGGTATTATTCGGAGAAGGGAAAGTAACGAAAATATGGAATAAGCATGTCAAAGACCATTTAGCAAAATAGTAGAGAGAAGTTGAAATCTAATACGAAAGACTGAATATACACAGACAGAGCAAGGGACAATCAAAAACTGAAAAAAATTGTGAGACAACTATAACACGCCATACAAATGATTGTTTGCTTATTTATTTAGTTTTGCTGTAAGGGTAGTTTAGAACACCAGGGTTTGAGTCATACTCAAGTATAGGCGAAGAACACTTTAAATATAACGTATATTTTGTTCTGTATAATACAAGTTAAATAGAATTATTTATATAGTGTATGTAGAATGTTAAACAATGAATTAAAATTCATTCGATGGAATGCTGCAGAACTGGACCTCCACGGGGCTGCACCCCACAATACTTGGTATATTTTGGGTAGTCGGAAAGGGTGTCTCTGGAAATGCACCTTAAATATGACTGCTATTTACGTTCGATGTCGAACTGATATTATTAAATTTCGACTGCTTCGGCCTCTCGCTACTGATGAATTGCGCCATGCAAGTGTTAACCTTGCTCTGAGTGCAGTATGGTGGCCTCTGGAATGTTATGAACACATCGAAAACGTAATATCGTTGTTTCTGTGGCTCCGCGTTTTAGTCCTGGCCAATAGGAATGCAGGGAAGAGCAGCTGCATCTCAGGTGCTAGACGCTAGACTGAACAATCAACGAGGTTTAGTTTAAGGGCGATTAGGGGGCGTATTCAGGTGATGAACCCAACAAGCCACAAATACGATGTGAAGAGCGGTTTTAAGGAGTCACAAGTCACACTAATATGCTCTTACATTATAAATTGCCGATATTGAATCGGAACATGCACTCGGAATAACTCAGAGAGATGGTGTAGGTAACTTACCTTTAAAACTAATAGATCTAAGTTTCTAAGGGCGCCAAATGATTCAGGCCCATGTTCCTTTGTTTGTTTGGCGAACAAACCATTAAATGGCTCAAAGGTAACAACAAACAATATAATCAATAAAACCCACAGTTAGAAAAATCGTATAATGGTTCAATCACGTAATGGATAACAATAGGGGGGAATAAAATCGATTGTAATTACTGGCATTAACGAAAAATAACATTTAATACTATATCACATAATTAATTACCACAAGTCATGCATGGGACAGTGTGTAGGGGTGCCAACATGTAAACACAGTCCTCGCTGAATAAACATCTACTAATCGAGATATCTGTATGGTCGTTGGTATTACATTGTGATATCCTAGGATCGTTTTTCCCAGTTAACAAACTTAATATGGGCGATATCAGCTAATATCGACATACAAGGCGATGTTATTTACTCTAAAATATACTACTCAGCTCTAAGCTAAATCAGCATACACGTAAAAAATACAGAATTAGTTAAAACGGTTAAGCCATAAAAGTGAAATCAATCGCAAATAAGTTTATACAAATAAATAAAAGACCACTAGATTCAAACCACCAAACCAAACGTATTTTGCAGCACGGAAACAAATACAGCACGAGGTAGTGGCCTCCAGCGACGCTTTGTTCATCCCTTCTGCCTGCACGTAGCTTCATAAGGAAATCAAGGCGAGGTGGGCGTCGTACTCAACAGTTTACGTTCCAACAAGGGATCTGCGAGAAAGACTGCTACTGAGGACACATTCCCAGCAAATCGATCGGTTTAGCCAGTAGGTTGAAGGCTATAAATGCACCCCAAATAAACCGACAAAAAATTTGCTTGCTCAAACAACTCATTTAGCCAGTTTTCGGGTCAAAATATGCATTGATTGATTGTGCTGCATTACCCTGACATCACCAGAAATTCATAAAGTTCGAGACCATGTCCCAGGAAATTTTAAAATGGCCGATGGCTTCGGATGCACATAGAAAAACGAAGAACGTAAACCGTCTTCCCCAAATAATTTGGTAGACCGGGAATGAGCCAAAGCTCTATCGCCATCTAGCGACGAATTACTGCATTCGACAAGATATAAGTTTTCAAAGCCAGTTGCCTATTCGACCCGGCGCTTCTATGCTCGTGAAAATTGCCAATAATGGAATCGACAAATAAATCGGTGTTAATGATATGAGGTAGTTGGGACGAGGATCCCTAAAAATCATTCTGGGTGGGCATAGGAACTCAAGTGCACCTTACGGTTCTGGATGGCTTCTTCGGGCAGATCTAGCTCTCGTATAATAGGTTTCGGCTAGGTACAGACGGCCTGGATGCTCTCTTAGGAGGAGTTCGCTAGACTGATCGCTGAATCAAAATTTTATCAGCAGGCCACGCACCCTGGGTTTATTCATTTTTGGGTCGTTGTAATTTTCTGGGGAAATTTAAGGGAGGTTCTTCGAGATAGTGCCTTTCTTTCGCTTATCTTTAATTCGCGCTCATGGGAGATTCAATCGTCGATTGTGGAGTATTATTGGCTGTAAATTCGAAGGATATTAGTTTTGCAAAAATATAATTTTATGCAGGTGCTAAAGTCACAGATAAAAAACTTGATACAATAGAGACAGAAACCTATGAAAAAATAGAAATCGGAGTCTAAATGAATAATAAACCCTTATTCAACATACGCTTTGCAGATGACTAGGTAGTCATAGCTCAGGACAATGCAAACTTCAGATACATATTATAAAAGTTAGAAGGTGAGTATACAGAGGCAGAACTCGAAATTAACTTTCAGAAGATTGACTATATTTCGATCACAGATTAGGAAGTGAAACATTTAGACACTGACACCTGTTTAACCATCAAGAGCACGAACAGATTTCAGTATCTGCCGTATATAATATGCAAAACGGAGACAGAATGTGATAGTAAGCTCAGATTGAGAGTTACCAGAAGCAACATTAAGCCACAAATCTTAGACTTTGCAATTCACACATAACTAGAAAGACCAAGCTACTACCTATATACAAAACTTTGATACAAAGCAGAATGAGGTATAAAACATAATGATGAACAAAAAATGCAGCAGTGAAGCTACTGCTACTGAAATGAATTACTGAAGTATTTACTTGCAAGGTGACTAGAGTGAACCGAAATATACATAAAAATGTCCGCAGATGAGTAGAAGTCGAATTCGGTGTACTGCAGCAGAACAGATAATATTCCGATGGTATAGACAAACCGAGTTATCGTGGAGCCCAGTAGAACGAAGAAAACGTGGAAGGCTAAGAAGGTTCTGGCTTGACGAGGTAGAAAAAGAAATGGAGAACCAAGGATTACAGGATGGACATTGGGAAGATCGAGCCAGTTTAAAAATTTGACTGAGAGAAGAAAGGCAGCTTCAGTAAATAGTTCTACATCTAGTTTAATTTCTGCTACTGCTATCGGTTGTTATACGTAGTAGTACTTCCCAATTATAAGAACCGATTTGCTTCTTCTAGTCTCTCGTTATTCACATGAATTCCGGTGCTTCATCCATAATTGTTTCCACATACCAACATTTTACGCACTTTAGATTATCTCCCCCAGTTCATTACCTTTACTGCGCCCCCCTGCAATCTCATTTTATCCGAGAGTTATTTGTTAGCCCATATCGGGATTAGTGTCACGTAGGTGATGGATATGCCACTCACATGACATTGCTGGGGTTGCTGTAGAAACAACGGGCTAATTCCTTGGTGGGACACACATTGCTCGAGATCAGAGGGTGATACTTGCATCCGCATTACCCCGCCGAAATTCAAATTTATTCTGCAGTTGTCCGGGTGCGGGCGGATCATATATCTCGCCGCGTGATTTACGCGTGAGTTTTCGCCATAACAATGCATTAAGCACTGAAATATGGCGATTTCCAGGCTGCGATTTAAGGTCGACCGAAAGATGCAGAGGATAGCTCAAATTGGGGCGACTATTAAAAGCAGGCACCTGTGCGCTCGACCTGCGATTTCGGCACGTCGGCGTCGCGTCGTCTTTAATTCTACCGAAAGACAGGAGATCAGAAATGTGTTTGAGCAAGTTTTAGCACCACAAAACCAATTTTATATTTGCTCGTTGTGAGCCATAGGCTGCTAGTCCAGTCACTATGTCCAAAAATAAGGCCTTTGCTGGAAAGTGAACCGAAATTTGAAATTCCTTTTTTGGAGTGTTTGTGGGATCCAGCAAAGCTTAACTTCAAGTTGTCGACCAAGATTTCCTATGTGGTATTTCCGCCATATTGATAAATGAGTGCGTTTGATTTTTTGCAATAAATCGGTTCCCGTTAACACTACGTGAAAATAATGCAAACATCTTTTTTATAATTTTGAATGCTCTACAATTTATGTTCTATTACTTTTTCGCGCACGAGCGATATTTGTCGAGATATCGAACGCGAAAGGAGAGCGTGAAAGGGTTGCAATTTTTTTAGAGCTTCTGGGCTTGTGTCGAATTTCTCTTTCTATTTAGCGAAAAAGTAGTCATTATCAAACTTGTAGAGGTTAAAAATAGCTTCAATTTGACCTATTATAAATTGATATGCGACTAAAATTACGACTTGTAGAGCGGGCCAAAGTTGTCAAGTCGACGCTTAATTTTTATTTCATGTATCGTACTACTACATAAATGGCATAATAAACTTCATTGCATTATGAGAATCGTTATATTTCAAGTAGCCAGTACGTAAATTATTATTTTTGACGTCGTTCTCGATGAAAGCGACAATGACGATGAGGATGCTGCAACGCTCGAAGTAAAAAATCGTCAAGGAATCGAAACATTACGAAGAGCACCCTGACCATGAATGTATACTTGAAGAAAGTAAGCATCAAGAAGATAAAATATACAGGGTGTCTCAAAAAGAATGGGACACCGATTAGCCATAGATTCCTTACGTCATAATAAATCGATTAAACCTAATATACCTTAGTACAAAGTCTCTTCAGTAAGAAGTTATAGGGCCTTGAAGTTCAATTTTTTACTTTTTATTTTTTTGTTAATTAGAGCTATCGTATACATACTTACTATTTAATACTACACTAATAGGAAAAATTTCATAAACTAGCCTTGACTGTAAAGGGCACTTTACCTGACTTTCAAAACTTTTTTTAGCTCTAACTTCGTTATATGTAAATTTTTTTAAAATTTTAGGTTTTTATCTGAAAGAGAATTAAAAAGCACAAAAATAATGTAGTCTTAGTTCTTAAGCCTAAAAGCAACCGTTTACCGTAAAATGACCATCAAAGGTTTTTGGTTGCCATTAAGATGTGCAATTATCAAGTAGCCATGATCATAAAAACAATGGGTAATGATTGTAATCTAGTAAACAACAACAAGAAATTAATTAATGACGTTGGTTACATCAGGTTTTTGGCTTTGGTGCTTAAGAAAATGCTGCGACATAACGAACCTTTCAGCATTGGAGAATTCGTTATGTAGCGGCATTATCTTAAACATAAGAGAACAAATTCTTATGTCACTAATATTATTAATTGATTTATCATTGTTTTTTACTAGCTGACCATTGCTTTTGTGATCATGCCTACTTGATAATTACATGTGTTAGTGACAACCAAAAACCTTTGATATGTATTTTAAGGTAAACGGTTGCTCCAACGCCTATGAAGTAAGAGCACATTATTTTTGTGTATTTTAATTTTCTTTCAGATAATAACCTAAAATTTAAAAAAATGTTACAGATAATGAAGTTAGAGCTAAAAAAAGTTTTAAAAGTTAGATAAAGTGCCCTTTACAGTCAACTGTAATTTATGATTTTTTTTCTATTTGTGCAGTATATAATAGTAAGTATGTATACCAAAATGCAAATTGATATCTCTACATTTATGGAAATTAACAAAAAAATAAAAAATAAAAAATTGAACTTCAAGGCCCTATAACTTCTTATTGAAAAGACTTTGTACTAAGGTATATTAGGTTTAATCGATTTATTATGACGTAAAGAATCTATGGATAACCGGTGTCCCATTCTTTTTGAGACACCCTGTATATCGAGGAAAATGAACCAGAACCATCGAAACGGAGAAGAAAATAAAAAATTACTCCACCGATAAGTAATTAATTAATTAATTAATTAATTTACAATCCCTAATTTTAGTCGAATTTCAGTTCGTAGCAGGTAAAATTGCAAGTATTTTCACGTAGCGTTAGCAAGAACAGAGTTACTGCAACAAAAGCAAACTCACCAATTTTTTAAGATGCCGGAAACAGAGCATGGGAAATCTTGGTCGACAACAATTATCATTCTAAATAGCTACAGTAATTTAAAACATTTTATAAGGAAGGGTGATCGAGAGGAAATTTCTAATGAAGTAAATTTATTAGTAGACCAGGATAGAATACTAGTTTCTGATGCTGTCAAAAACTTGGGTCTTTATCTTGATAATGATTTTAAATTTACTAAACTTATTTCACAACGTCTGCAAAAATCATATATAGTCCATTTACTTGACATCTGTACTGTCAAACTGACATTATGTTGGCACAACTGCTATTTTTCACATTTTAACAATTAAATTACTGTACAGTCTAATAAAAAGCACATTATTTTAGAGGTATAGTCAAGACATTGTTTTTAAATTTGACACTGACAGTGCAGATGTCAAGTAAATGGACTATAGCTCCTTGAAGCTTATTTATCAAAATCGACAATTTTTAAGTGTAAATGTGAAAACCGTTTTGTGTAATGCATTAATCTTGTCCTGTTTTGATTATTGTGACGTTGTTTATGATTCACATTTAAGTAGCTTTAATATTGCTAGAATTCAGAAAATTCAGAACCATGTTTACACCTCATATTTGGAATACAAAAATATGAAAGAATTTCTTAAAAGCTGAAAGATTCAAACTGGCTTAATATGAAAGGATGGCGTTTCTTTCATTATGCATGTCTTTTCCACAAGATCATTTTGAGTAAATCACCGAGTTACTTATACAACAAAATAAAGTTTAGAACCGACGTACATACTTTAAATATAAGATTTAAAGGAACGCTGAGGCCACCTCAACATAAGTTAGAATTTTTCCATCGATCGTTTTCTTACAGAATAACTAAAGGCTATAATTCGTTACCAAATGTAGTAAAAGGCTATTGTACGTCAAAATTTAAAAAAGCTATTTTTCAAAATTTTATGTATAAACATCAATGAATTAATTATTAGAGTCAAAAATAACACACTTTCTGTTTTTCACAGGGTTAAGTGGAAGAACAGCGGATAGATCTGTTTTTCTATTAAGTTGAACTTCGCCTAAGATAATATCACGTTTTAGTCAACATTTTTTCTGGGTAATTTTGTAATAATCTAATAAATACTTTTGTTATTATTATTATTATTAGTATTAACAATAATAATAATAATAATGTAGCTGCATACTATCTACTTGATGAAATGTAATGATTCCAATAATTCAATGAAGTTTGTTATGTCATCTACGTAATAGTACGATACATGAAATAAAAATTAAGCGTCGACTTGACAACTTTGGCCCGCTCTACAAGTCGTAATTTTAGTCGTATATCAATTTATAAAAAGTCAAATTGAAGCTATTTTCAACCTCTACAAGTTTGATAATGGCTACTTTTTCGCTAAATAGAAAGAGAAATGAGACACAAACCCAGAAGCTCGAAAAAAATCTCGACTCTTTCACCCCCTCCTTTCGCGTTCGATATCTCGACAAATATTGCTCGTACGCGAAAAAGTAATACAACATAAATTGTAGAGCATTCAAAATTCCAAAAAAGATGTCTACATTATTTTCATGTAGTGTGAACGGGAACCGATTTATCGCAAAAAAATCAAACGCACTCATTTATCAACATAGCGGAAATAGCACATACGAAATTTTGGTCGACAACTTGAAGTTAAGCTTTGCTGGACCTCACCAATACCCCAAAAAAGAAATTTCAAATTTCGCTTCACTTTCAAGCAAAAATGACATAGTGACTGGACTATGCATGCTTTGTGCTCTTTTGGTCGATAAATTACAGTAGATTTTCAAGCGCTCCTTGTTTTAATTAGTTAACGCAAAAATGTTTAAATTAAACTCGGACCGAAGATAAGCTATGCCAACGTGTTTGTAATGAAGAAACTGTACGCTTGGGCGCGTTCTAGTGATCGGATTACTCCCTTCCAGATCGCGAATTTACGTTTTCGTTTTGAGTTCGAGACAATAAGTACAAGATGTTTGTGTAAATATAGGTATCGTAACGAAAATTCTTGAATTTTTGTTTGCACTAAAATTCTTCTTATTTATGAAACATAAATTAATTCAAATAGTAAAATTACTCTCGCCGTTAAGTTAAAGTAATCTAACATAAGGCGATTAAAAAAACAGTAAAGAACACAAAATATAGATTTGGAGTAAAATAAAATTGAAACAATGTATAAATGAACAAAAATGAAGCATGCTTATTCAATAGAGCTGATGAAAACAAAATAGAGTCTACAAATACAATTAAATAAAGAAAAACAAGAATCAATCAAGAAAGGAATACAAGGTGGCAGCGAAAATATAGTATAGAAATCTAACAGTGCTTAAGAAACAGAATATGAACGTAAAGCGTAAAGACCTAATCTTACTAAAATATCAGTCACAAGATATACAGAACATATAATGTTTACACCGTTGATCGCTATGATAAGCAATAGCACTAGAAAAAGTAAAGATAATATTGTAACACTTTAAGGGTGCGTATAAATTTGGCGAGGCGCGCTTGAATCGTGCCAACAACGAGCCAAATTCGTCATATTTCTACAGGGCTGCGAATCGACCACGAGCCGCGACGGAGGCTCGCGGCGATACTTTTTCTGTCGGCTTTTGTGGCGAGCTCAAAGAGTTTTTGCGGGTGTAGTGGAACGGGTTTGTGGCAGATTTAGTTTTCAGCGAGACTTCGACCGCGATGGTTGTATATTGTTATATGAATATGGAGTGGTCCTATTTTGTTTCAAAATCTGCCGGAGACATTCTGGTGAAATTTTTGTATTGTCCGCTAATATGCTGGAACTTTAAATCTAGTAGCAGTTCCGATCCTGATCGCTTTTTATACAAAGCAGTGCTCCACCATCGCCGAGGTTTTCGTTTTTTATGTAATAAACTTGATAGTAATAAAGCATCACTACACAAAACTAACAAAGCTGACGTTTGTTCTTTGTCGTCTGACATGTTGGCAGGTCTACCTGCTACGCTTGCCTAGACAGGTGCTAAACCTTGAAGTTCGTGGGAAGCTCGCGTGGTTCTCAACTTGCCATGCGGATCAGATAAAATTCGCAGGAGGCTCGCGGCAAGCTCGTTGATCAAAAAGCGCAACTCAGGCGCGACTCGTGCTTGTCTCGCTAAATTTATAGGCACCCTAATATAAGCGGTATAGCAAGCTGTGAATACCCAAAACAGTCGCGTAACCAATAGCGTTCAACGGGACAGCTGAGTTACTAACACAAAAATTATCATATACAATACCGCGAGCGGTCGACGAATTGCCGAAAATGTTTGTCAAAGTGTATGAGTGTTTATTGCTTCGATATAAATTGGTCGAGTGCGACAGCACGAGACCAATTTTGAAGCAATAAACACGAATAAACACTTTGACAAAAATTCATGCAATTCGTCGGCTGCAAGCGGCATTTGAAGGAATATTCAACGAACAAAATTGAAATTTCTTAGTAATTAATTAATTTTATCACGTCCTCTTTGAAAATAAAAATCTGTTGACGTAAAATAAATTGTTTGTCAAATTTGACATTTCTAATATCATATTTGATTAATTTTACAGGAAGTTAAATAAATGTCACAGGAAGAGAAAAAAATTGTCATTAAAACTCCGCTAGCGGAATTGTTGCACAATTTTACGCTGATTGGTGGCAAATGACATAAATATTAAATTATGATTGGTGAATAGTTAACTTGAAGGGGGTGAGTTGAATAGTCAAAAAAATTTAGTCCAAACGTATGACTTCAGCTAAACTTCAATGTTGACTGTGGCGCACAATTATAAGTAAAGAAAAAAACAAGGAAAAAGTACTAATTGACATTAAAAAAATGCGAGAGTATATGAGAAATAAAAAACAATAAATATACCGATTCGAAAGAAGTGAGTAATGAACTACTGAAATGGGGAATTAATACAGCAACCATATTTATTAAAAAAATACCTTTGAAAGGAGTATAAACCAATACGACATCCTACAAGAATGGAGAGATTCATATAATATGATCTCATATAAAGGGTGTTTCCTAAGTACGTGCAGAAAATTAACTGGCATCATCCATGGCATATTATAAAACAAAAAGTTCCGATCAACATGAATTATGAATCAAGTTTTTTATTTTCCAAATACAGGGTGCTGAATTTGAGAGAGAAAAGTTCTAAGTTTTATTAATCTTTGAAGACGCGTTGGAATATTAATTTCAAAGTTGCTGTCTGTACATGTGGCGTCACGAACTGTTTTTTGTGTTGGTAAACCATCTTTAAACTCACAAGTGGCGTGAGCATGAGCCCCCTTTACACGGTTGAGTTATAAAACAAGACGCCACTGATTTTGTGTTCGTTTTTATAAAGTTTTTAAATTTCCGGAGTAAAACTACAAAAAACTGCCAAAGGTTTCTTGTTAAACTAGGCCGTTTTTTTGTAGAAAAATTAGAATTTTTTTTTGTTTATTACATGAGGTGTTTTTGATATTTCTTGAAAATTTTGTTTTCTCTTTCGAGTGTATATTGATATTTCGATAAACTAAAAAAATTGGCAACGTCTGGTTCCATTTTTCTAATTTTTACAAAAAGTGGGAAAATCACCAAAAAACTCAAGAGGTGTTTTTGTAGAGTTTTAATTAAAAAAACTGATCACAACTGAAAAGAAATCAGTGGAGTCCACGTCGCGTATCCTTTTTCTTATTCAATCGTGCAATAGTGACTGGTACGCACATTATTGGTGAATTGAAAGATGGTTTACCGACACAAAATATTTTCCTTTGCACCTTATGTACACTCACAAGGTTTGTAATTAATATTTCAAAGTGTTTTAAAATATTTGGACAATTTATGATAGGAACTTTTTGCCTTAGAATAAACCAAAGAACATATCAGTAAATTTTCAACACGAGAAAACCCCTGTATAAAAATGTATATAAATTATATGCAAAAATGTAGATCAACTAGTATAATGAACCCTATAGGAATATTATTCTCAAAAATAGTAAATAATGTGTAATTAAGGAAAACGCAGTATAAGTGAGGATTAAAATAGTTTCCGAAAAGGAAGATCCCGCGTTAGTAATATTTTCACACTGAGGCAGTTGATCGATAAAAAGCTGAGAGTAGATAGTGACATGGTTTTCATTAATCTGGAAAAGGCGTATGAAGACTGGAAAAGTAGGTTGTTGAATATGCCCATGGAAATATGAAACTATTGACAACTATACAAACACTGTACAAAAGACGCACAGCACAAAAAAAGTATGGAGCCAAGGGTGTTCAATATCTTCTACACATTTCAACTACATGTTACATAACAAGGTTATGGAAGAAGCAAATATGATGAAATGGTGCATTTCTAAGAAACGCTGTTTTCATAGTGTACCGGTGATACGCCAATTTGTGTCATATTCAAACATTCATTACGAAATCGTGACGTCAGCTAGCCGTCGTTGGGGAGACAAAGGCAGCAAAAACCCTGGACTTCCCCGAACTACATTGGGTGTGGTTATTTTCTAATTGACAAGCCATCCAAAGGTTGGATGGCGTAATTTAAGGTGAATCTAATTTAAGGGCACCTGGCAAGTCTGCGAATCCACTTCCAAGTAAAATGTTTGTTGTTCAACGCGATACACCTATTGGGTTCAACTGTGAGAAGCTCTTGCGATTGTGAAAGAATGTGTTTACGTGTGCAGATCGGTCTCGGTTTTCGTGCATACAAGCCTGACCCGGGCTGCTTTTAAGGCAATTGGATATTTGCATTTAAAGACAATTATTTTAACGTTAATTTTGATGATATTGTTTCATATATTTTGTGTACATACATGCGAGTAGCCTCAGGTATCTAGTACGTACGTTTTTCTAGGAGTGAATACCAGTTTTATTTGATTTGCTTTCTGTTTTTATATGTATTTTGAAGTCAGTAGATTGCGTAAACAAATTTTCTTCTGCATTGGTAAAAGTCAGTTTCAGAACGAAAACACTACAATAGGAATCAGCTTCCTGTTAGCAAACATTAACTCCCTATATAAGAACTGGGGTATTTTGGAATTTTATGTTCAATGAGCTAGCGAGTTAACTTACTTACTTACCGTTACATTGGAAGCTAATAAATAATATCATTTATAAATCTTGGAATAACGAGAAACTAAATATAGGCTGAAATAGTAGAACTTATGTGACCTGGAAAGGAGCTACCAGCAGATTTATCTACGGCAGTGGATTATTTAATATCATATGGAATATATGCTTTTGAATGAATACCTTTGAAATAATGAAAGCAAATATGCATTTTTCTGGCAATCTTGAGTTAAAAGATTCAGAAGATATGATCGATTGTAATATATTAGGTGGTTCTTGAATCGCATTGTGTCAACGAACAAATTGTGCCAATCAGATAAAGACAAATCGCACGATTTCGGAGAAATAACACAGTCAGGTAGTTACGGTAGCGGTTATCTACCGCCGAGGGAAATTTCTTCCGCATTTTTTGAAGAAGTGAGGTCTGATGGCATCTGCCCAAAAACTAGACCAAACAGTAACTCATTCAGGTTGGCTTGATTGTTCATAAACATCTTGAGCATTTTCAACTTTTAAAATCCGGAAATTTTGCTTAATGACGTAACCGTTAAGGTTAAGGGGAAAATAAGCCCCGTCACTTAAGCACGTAGTACAGTTCGCGGTACAATTGTAATCGACCCATTATTTTGATAATAAAAGTTCACGATTTGTACGACTTGTTGTATCGTATAACGCGCCCTTACTAATTTCTCGTATTTCTAGACTACCTATGCCAAACTTCAAATCTCACAGAGCCACTTGTGCAAAATGGTGGTCAATTTAAAACAGTCAGCTGTTATTGAACACCCATTATATTGAGTTTAAAAACAAGTAGAACCATAATAGTATATTATGTATCAAGTTTTATAAACGTCATTTTAGTCACGAGTTTTATTACTCACGAGCGAAGCGCAGCGGAGCGAGTGTTTAATAAAAGAGTGACTAATAAGTTTATAAAACGAGTTGCATACTATACTTTTTCTACGACCACAAATTTAGAGAATATAACATCATATTATTTCATTAAAATTTTGACATTTATTATATTAGGTTAAACTATGCTTGACAAACGTCAAAGTGACGGTTGAAAACTAACTTGATTTTAGTTTTGGCTGTGGCTAATAAAGCAAATACTATTTGAACCTAACTTCATCCCATGACTAAAACATCGTTGCCAACTTCAGCTCATGACTAAGAGGCTCTTTAGTCATAGGTTATGAAGGCATGATTAAAAGGTCACTTAGCGACGTGTATGTTAGTATGTTAAATGGCATTTTAGTTACAGGAGTAGAAAAAGTAAATAAAAGAAACTAAAATTAAATCCTACCATAACCTACGTGAGAGACAGTTTGTCGCATGTACATGTAAATACATACATAAAAAGGTATTAAAATAAAGTTCAAATAATTGACTTCAAAACGTAATGTCTAAAAACGCTTCCGGCCGAAGCCGGTATTGTTCATATTCGCATGCATGATGCCCACACAGTTTACGTAGACAGGCAAATTTTCTAGATGCCATTGTCACAAACGTGCACCGATTGCGTATCACTTTAAACTGCAAACATTTTAGCTAAAAGCAGGCCCCGAAGATTTGCTCTGTTGTGTATTCGTTTGACCATAAATAGCGTTATTCCAACATTGGATGGCGTAACGCGTGAACTATTACCACACTTAATTCTGTCCCCCCTCCCCCGGTTTCTGACAGGCACCATAATAACTGCTGACGCCAGGCCTCGACAAAGGACTCCTTAAATGCACCGTTGAGTAGCGCTAAAATTTGTGCATTCGCCTCGTTCACGGGAATATGCCGTTGTCTGTTTTTGCAAACGCTGTCTTCGTCAACATTTAATTTTTAGGCAGCAGTTATTTACTGCGGGCTTGAAGCTGCTTCCATATATTTCGTTTTAAGGCGATCTTGTATAACACACTCGCCTCATGGCAAAAGTTGAACATTGAAAATGCCAGGTAAAGTTGCGTTGAAGATGAAAATATTCTGGTTGTGTGAGCAGGCTTGCAAGTTACGTTTATCGCTGCACACGCAAATTTAAACAGATGTCCGTATAGGGTCGGTTTCGGGTACTTTCGATTATATTAAAACACACTGAATAAATTTAATTAACAAGGAAAATATATAGAAATACAAGTTGGCTCTATCTTTAAGTATGAAAATGAACACTACAAGTGAGGGATGGTCGTGTCCCGTTTTAACAGGTAGTATTTTAATAAATAGAATACGTATGCGCATGTTTCTGTTTAACCTTTCATTTTATTGTTTCAAGTAGCGGTTTGAGTCTCTTCAGTAAAAGTTTCATACGCATTTTTGACTTAAATGGTATCAAACTGATGCTGCTTTCTCTGGTGGTTTTCCTGGTTTCTGTATAAGGAGGATTGGGTCCTCTTCTACTGTGAACGAAGGTAGGACGTTGTTGACAATGCATTACAATTAGTTTAAATGTAATTTTCGGTAGTACTTTCAGGACCTTACCTGTAAAGAGACCATGCACTGGAGTATTCTATAGATTTAAATTATTGTCGATTATAGATCTGCCTTCCACTATTTAAATCTTTTTTAATAGCAGGGTTTATTCGTCTATAGCATCAAGTTGTGCTTGAACCTCATTATCTTCTTCTTGAGTGGATACAGTTGGGAATGGTTAATATTTATTAATCTTTAATCGATTTAATGTTGATACTTGGCGTATCCCATTTTGAAAAACACTGTCTTATAGTATGCTTAAGAGCGCAATATATTATGGTGGTAATATTGATCTTATTCAGTTTTTTACTATTTTTGCTCCGTATCTTCTGGTAGACCTTAGAAGCTTACATCTTTTGTAGTTCACATGATGAGCTTCGCTAACAAGAGCAGCACATAGTAGAAACGTTCTTTGTTTCGCAGTTTAGACAACTAGTCTGGCATGTGCAATATGCCCTGGGGTGCCCATAGCGTTGACAGTTGTAATGGGCCAATTCGTGTCACCATATATAGTTCATAATGTGGACGATCAACCCTATCCTGTTAGTAATGAAGCTGAACCGTATTCCTCATTATGTACCAATTAACTTGAAGCGCATTGTAAGCCTCGCGGGTGCAAAAGCAGAATGTGCGAATACAGCTGATTCCGGGAAGAGTGGTAAAAAATAGAACAAAGCCCGCGGGTACAAAAAACTGCGAAAGCAGTCGCGCCTGAGTAAGCGACCTACGCGTGTCGTCCAGAAGACCTGGAGAGCGCCAAGCGCTAATAAAAGCCTCAAAGTGCACAGGGCAGTGTTGTGTTGGCTCGCACCAATCGCCGCCGACACCGAGAGGTTCCTGGGCAAGAACACAGCCCACGAAAGCCCACTATCTGGGTATCACCACAGAGTTGCTCCTGATTCTTCCATACCAGGAAGCTGTTGTTTTAATGCCATAGAAGCGTCATTTTTGCCCAACAACGAGAACACTTGGAAGCAACCGAATGCAAGGTTAGTTTCTATTTAGAATCGCAATACGAAGTGAGAAACGATTGCAACATCTTGGGAAATCGTTTCAATGAATGATTTTGTGCCAAAGAGCTTACCCGCAGTCAGTACGAAGGGATTGCAACATTTGTTGACGTAGCGTGTCAGCTTGATTTGAACAAACCAAGGCTGCGTTCGTGCTACAACGGTTTCGGCACTGCACGCCATTGAATAATAGACAGCATCGCCTAGACTGTATTTGTGGGCGGAATTTAAATACATTTCGTACGATTGGTAACTTTGCTTCGACAGTTGAACATTAATGCATTATGTAAGGTGATTTCATGCATGTAGCGGCCGCCTTTTTATATGAACATTGTGTAGTCTTACATGTATTTGTATGTAGGTTGTAACAACTCGAGTAGAAACAGAAACAGTTACAGTAAAGAGCTTATATTGTTGACAGCTTCACTTGTATGATTTTCCACCGTTTATTATTGGTGTTTTATGTAAATGTATTTTTCTGTATTTGTGTTTCTCTTACTGATTATATATCTTTTTATGTAAACTGTTGGGTTTTTATTGCTGGTAGTATTTGCATGCATAATTTCAGCATTCTAGGTGACAACGAGCAAACCCATGGCAATACTGAACATACCTTAGCCATACTGAAGATTTAAATAGGGTTTTATGTCTCTACGACTGTTTAAGCTATCGAACCCAGAGCAATATAAATTAACAAGCAAAGTAGAGCGCAGGGCTGAGTAAACAAACTATCGTTACATAGTTTGCACATTGGAGGGACGGTTGAATTGTTACTTTGACTTATACTTACTTTTTTAACTTTTTGTTCGATTCATTTAGGGTTAAACCACGAACGTACATAAACTGTGACAATTTGGAAACTCTATATTTAATGCTTTAAATACGCATTACTGGGTATTTATAACTTTTTATTAAAAATGTTTAAGTTGCCTACACTAGTTGAGTAATATAGATTCTTGATCGTAACTGTAAAGTTTTGCTTTTTTCAGCTAGTATGTGTAGTACTACATTTTCATATATTTTTGTTTACTTATTAAGGCCCAGTAGTTTTCTGCGTTAGCGAAATTGTTTTAACTTAGCTTCCGCTGATTATTCGTTTTCAGCTATTTTATTTAATTTCGGTATCAGGGGCTGAATATTCCCCACGTTATCGTCAGATATAAAAATAGGTGTTTTCGTTGCCTTCGTCGTTCAACACTTAAAATTTGGTAGTTACACTGACCTTTAGCACATTTTTATTGCTGTTTAGTCTCACACAAGGGATTTTATTTCAGGTTTACTACTTTTCTTACTTCTAAGTTGTTCGTTCTAACTTGGAGGTAGTTTAATGAGAAGTGGGTTATTGGCAATGGGTAGTCGGTGATCTTTGATGTATAGTGTAACATTGCTTTCTGTTTCACTTGTTGACTGTTTATGGAATGCATACTGAGGCTGCAATAATTAGGATTGGAGATGCATTGTATAAATAAAATTTCTCGATGGCGGTGGATATTGCATTGAACACGTCACATTGAAAAATTGATTTGCGCCAGCCATTTCTGGTCGACGTTAAGATATGGAATTTAAACTTATATGTTATTGTAAATTACTTATCACAGCTACAGAAAGAGTTCACTATAGATAAGCTCACGTCTACACTTTTATCACTATCAAGCTCGAAGCAGCTCCGATCACGGCTGGTCCCTGAAGACTGCTACTATATTACAAAGGTGTTCATTGCTATTATCTGGATATAATTATGAAATTAAGTATGGCAATTGCGTTGTAAGGTTAACACTGCAAGAGCATTTTCATCGTAAAAAAGGGGCGTGCATAGTTTTTTTCAATATCTTTAGAAATTCGTTAATAAAACGAGAAAAAATTGAATTGGAGCTGCTGTTCAGAAACTGTCTGAAAGAAAATCGCCAAAGTAAATTCTGGGGCAATTTAGTTTCTCGAAAACTAATAAACTGTATTTGTGTTTATACTTTGATTGAAACATAGTTTTTAATTAGGGAACGCAATATGTAATACAAGTAATTAAGTTTTGTAATATGGCACATTATCAATGGTTGCTCCGTAAGCTCTAAAGGCGCGCTTCTACTTTGTAACCCGAAACCGGGCCAAGTTGAGCATTTCACCACCAGGCGCAATCGTATAAAGAACCAGCTTCTACGCCCATAGGTAAAAAAGGTGACAGACAATACAAATATGCTAATTATTGTTGTGTTATCAAAGTTTCTTCAGTTACTAGACCTTGCTTCATTAACAATGTAGAATCACGTTTACAACAGCAAAGTTTAGTGTCTAAACACCACTTTTAATACGTGTAAGATACAGATACAGATACAGAGTCACACTGTCACGTTTAGACGTTGAACCTAGTGTAGTGTATAAATATAGAATTTGTATTTTAATAACTCAATACAGTCTTAACTGTAAGTGTGGTTACTTCTTTGTTCGTTGACGTAGGCTACAAATGTCTTAAAGGGGAAGTTTGGCCTAACATTCCTACTTACAAAGATCATCCTACCCTAAATCATCAACAAGAGTCTAGTTACGAAACTTCCATTTCTTCGGTACCTACCAAATTTACTAATTTGGTCCTTCCAGTCAACATAACCTATCTCTCTTTGAGTCACTTACTTACTTGATCTTTCTCGGATAGTAATTGTGTATAAGCAAGCTGGAGTTTCTGTTTGGCTGTGATTTTAGAAATGTTCTCATATATTTCTTGTTCGAAAGAGCATTTTGTGTAAAAAATCAGTACTACTAGTTAGTAATTTATAACCACATTAGCCATCATATAAATTACCAAGCGACAAACTTTTCTCTTAATCATTAACGTTGCTGGAAGTAGGAATTTTTGTGATTATATTTTTTCCGCACGTGGAACATTTTGCAGCATGGGTATTAAAACCGAAGCTTATATTTAAGAAGGGGTAAACTATCTTATTTAATAGAAGGTATAGCCTGATATAGGGAAAATGAGAAACACTCAAGGAACACGGATAGAAGGAAAGGAATTTACGGATGACCCAATTACCGTTCGGATATCAGTGTAATAGAATGAAAACAAAAAAACCATGGTGGTTAAAACATTAAGTCTTTCACCTTCCCCCATACCCAAACTCTTGCTAGCAGGCGTTAATATAAAATGTGTATAAATTAAAAAAATAAGCCAATTTTGAAAAACTACAAATACAGGGTATTTGTATATTTAACTATTTAAAAAATGTACAAGGTTCTACCGCAACAAGTGGCGATCAAGCCCAAAAATGCGTAGCATTAATCACAGCCAAACAGAAACTCCAGCTTGCTTATATACAATTACTATCCGAGAAAGATCAAAGGGGGTTCCCCAAGGAGCTGGAGCCTACTTAATTATAGTTATTATGAGCCCCCTCGGTAACGAAGTTTCGCTCGCGAAAAGGAAAATTAAGTGCAAGATTCTTATTATGTTATTACCGACGTCTGACGCAGGCTGCGCCGAAAATGAATTGCGAAAACAATTTCCCATTTGGCATAATACACTCCTCCCGAAAGTTGACGAACGCGGAAGCCGAGTTTCATTTAGCTCGACATGGGATGATATCAAGAATCCCTTCCATTTGCGTCATCTGCGGAATTTGTCTACGATTCCACATTAACCTACCCAGCGTTTACATGCCGGGTTCAAATCGATGGCAGCCCAAAATAGGTTCGAGATTAATGCGTCAGCCCGAACTTCACGAAATTGCTTTTAATTGGCCCTTAACGAATAAATGAAATTAAAAGCTCTAGCAACGAACAAATAACCGGCGCTACTCGGGCTGCAAGAAGGCGCTGTTTAATTGTACAGAAAACTTTACTTTGATTTATTTAGATTTTTGAAATACTTGTAATGGAATTCGAAAACTACTGTATGTATACATTTCCAAGATCTAAAGTCAATTAGCAGAAGATCTATCGCTTCCTTTAGATTACTTCTGAACATTCCAGCATTTCTACAACTATCAAAACAAATTATAGGGTCGACAAATTTCAAAAAGTAATATGCTTCCAATTTTTTGCTACCTATTTCAAAATTAAATAGTTGCTAAGACAAAAAAAATCAAGATCGGCAAAACTGGCCATAGTATTGTGGTGCACAGAGCAAGTAGAAACTAGCCTACAATTGGTTCAGACGATAAACGATTATTGAAACACAACAAAAGTTCGTGTTAGAGTTTAAGTCGTCAAGGGGTGCGAAGAATATCCACGAAGAATTCTAGAAACCACCTGAAAGTGAAAACCAATAGATATATACCCATCAAAGTAGGTATCTGAAATGTCAAAAGCAAGTGCATGTTTGAAAGGATTACCAGCTATGTAAGAGAAATGCTAAGATCAAGTATAAAGAGCGTAAATGTTGCAATGAATGGAAGTATTGTTAATCATCGATATATTTAAAACTTGAAGCGTTTTCTTTCGACATCTATTTTGAGACTTCCACCACTTTCGATCATTCTTTTTTTAAATGAAAGCCGTTACCGTGTAGATGTGCACAAAAGTCCTAAATTGAAAATAAATTGATAATTTTTAGAGAAAAACCTTCATATTGTAGCTCTCAAGTGGTTGCAGCCGGTCATGCAGTAGCAGTAAACCAAGTATATTCTCGAAGCCAGCCTGCGCCGCTCTGCGGATTATTGCAATGGACTACTGCAGCTACTAAATGTTTATTTAAAATCAACGGTCTCCTGATTCGTGAGACAAACGTCAAAATACACGTATAATCATGGTGTAAAGAATACAAGGTGAAACGTTCCCGGAGATGCGCAGTCGTTCATAAAGTAGAGGGGAGATGTCAACCAATCCCCAACGGTCCTAGTCAGCAAATCCATCATGGTGTAACCATGGCCGCGATCGTATATTGTTGCTGTCACTGTCAGTAGATGTCAAATTATAGGTTAGCAGGTTATGTTTTTCGTCAGTCTGACACCAACTGACGCAAAACCTAACATCGAATTTGACATCGACAGCGTCTTCAACAACACACTTCAGTACTACCAACCGTGCCCTTTGTGGGACCATGTTCTATTGGTTGAATTTGAGGTCCGCCCACATTCTGCGGAACGTTACACCTTGTATTCTTTTCACCATGCGTATAATGAGAGTTAAAGAAAATCGGTACTGCTCAAATGCTGTAAGGTATTTTTTCTGCTTATTATAATTATGTGGATGTGCTTGGTTACACACTGGTTTATTGCTTTCCCTGTTGGTACAAGCACTGGTATTTTGTTAAAACGTCTTTCGACGTTATCCGACACCTGTTTTTCATACTCTTCCATCCTCACAGTTTTCGTTTAAGTTGCATTTAGTCATCGCTTTTGTAATCTATTATTTCAAAATTCTATTCAGCCTTCTTCCAGATTTTCTTCTGTGCGCCTAGCATGTGCGATGACAATAAACCACAAAGATAAACTCTGGATAAAGTGGGAATATATAATATTCGTCACAACCAGTATTTAGCTATGGTCAAGTGTATTTCATATTCTTATATGGGTATTTCGCCACTCTGCAAATTAAAATATTAAATAACGAAAGTATTAACAACGAACGTTTCGAGGGACAATCTGCCCTCGTTGTCAACGAATAACAATTAAAACTAACAAGAACTTATCTTTTTTTCACTGGAAGGAAAAACGACCAACCTTTCGTTATTTAATATTTTAATTTGCAGAGTGGCGAAATACCCATATAAGAATATGAATTATGAATTCACGCCACAAAGAAGTTTCAGAGATTATGTCAAGTGTATGTAGCAATGTCACGTGCGAGTAATTTTGAAAACTTAAAAATTCATATTTTACCTGATGGATAGTGCCATACGTTAAAGATTGTCTACAAAGAAGTTTTGTAAATTGCAAAATATTTTTCAACGCTTCCCATTAGTGGTTTTTATTGACTTTGGTTTGATAAAACCACAGTCAATTCATCCCCGAAAGAGGTTAAATGGGACAAATATGTTTTTCTAAATATCGCTCCAAGGAAACTACTAAAAGTATAGGAAATTAAAATTGAAAGTATTAGAACGTTTTTCAAAACGGGTCAAATCAGTTTTACGGTTTTGGAGAAATCATCCCCGAAACGGGTTAAATGAAACAAACCTGTTTGTCAAAATATCGCCACGGGAAAATACTGCAGGCAGTAAGTTGAAATTCGGCATTTTAGATCGTTTTACTAATCGGAAATAATTTTTAGATTATTTCGAAATACATCTCCTCAAAATGGTTAAATAGACCAGAAGTGTTCTAAAAATAGCCACAGAGTAATTATTACAGGCAGGAAATTGAAATTCGTCATATTAAATCGTTTTACAAATTAGGTCAAATCAATTTCAGGGTTTTGCAGAATTCATCTCCTCAAAAGAGTTAAATGGGATAGATCTGTTTTTTAAAGATTACCTTAACAAGCGAACTACTACAGATAAGAAGTTGAAATTTTGCATATTTGATCGTCTTACAAGGAGACCAAATCATTTCCATGGATTTTTGGAATTCACCCCCAAAGGGTGCTACGGTGTAAATAATCTCTTAGCGGTTGATACTGTGTGAACAAGCCTTTAGTGCCGATATTCGGTTCGCGCCAATCGAAATTTGTTAGGTTGGCGATTTTTTTTGTGGTGCTCGGATTTTGCAAACTCATGGCACTTCGGCCTTCGTCTCATTTGAACAGCGAAGCTAGCAGCTTGCTGGGTTTTTCGCATTCTATAATCCGATGGTGAGTTAGTCTGCTTTTGGTTCTCTGTGTGCCCCATGCCATTTGGAGGAGTTTTGGTGTACAAGCGAATATTTGCACATTTAAGTCCACACCGATTGGCGGACTTAGTTGCAAACAAGCTTCTGAAAAAAGAAATTCGTGCACATGGCCCATATTGTTGGGGCGAGTTAATTTGGAGTTTTGTCCGCTCTCGCGTGAAGCGCAACAAAATTATATCTCTCTTGCCTGAATATAAAAAGCAATATTTGGGTGTAAATACAATTGTATCACATAATGACAACATTTTATAATTTTCTGTATTAAAAAATTATAAATTAATAGATTCGTTAAATTTCAGTGGAATATATCCACATTGCTTAACACTAAAAATAGGATCAATAGATATTCATTGGAAAAGTTTAAATGTGTCTACTGGTTTAATAGATGAGATAAGATTAATGGTACGCAATTTATTTATAACTGCTTAGATTTGGTATTAAATGGACAAGCCACAAGCCAGGCAGAAGAGTATTATTACTATGTATAGATCAACATATTCTAATATTGCACTACCTTTTTGCCTTCGGAAAAGAAATTGTCCTGTACGCCTATCATTTGCTATAACAATTAATAAATTAGAAGAACAAACTATGGATAAAGTGGGAATATATCGTATTTGCCACAATGAGTATTTAGCCATGGTCAAGTATATGTAGCAATATCACATGTGAGTAGTTTTAAAAACTTAAACATTTAAATTTTAGCTAATGGATCATGCCACACGTTACAAAAAAGTTTTCTAACTTGCAAAATATTTTGCAACGGGTTCACTAGTTTTATATTAATTTGTGTTTTTGTACCTACTCAAGAATTCCATGTATGAATATTAGGTAGAAAGTTAATTGAACAGTCAAGTATTCCGCCATTTAGTTTAATCGTTAAATATCTTTTTCAGTTGCCTAGCTCAGTAGAAGTTGACTAACTCAAATCGGGGTTGGGTGATGCCACTTGGGTAAAATTATAATTTTATTAAATTGCCATTACATTCAATGCGAACTTAGTTAAATGATATTCTTATATTATTTTTAGTAAAACTTCACTTGCACTTAATACGGAATAAAGCAACCAATTCCAATCTTTTCAATAGGACAATCTTATCTCTCTGTATCTATTGATTTGACGTGTGCTCATTTCAAGTACTTGTGTGTTCTTTCACCACATCAACGCCGCATCAGATGTCCTCTTTCTCAGGCCCTACTTCCAATTCCACTGCGGAAATAGGTAGTCTGGAAACCAAGAACTAAAGCGAACTCTTGCAGACCCTAGCTGGCTGCAACAGCACCGCCTTCAGCTGCACGGATTTACCTCGTATAGTTACTTCTACTGATTCAGGTACCAGCGAACGCGGTACTCAGTCCACATATTTAGCCAGCGACACCATATATTCGCAGTCGAGCTCGACCAATAGCCCCAGCTTTGCACCCAATCACAAACCACCTTCATTACTTATCTATTAATTTATATCCGTCGATAGAACCTTCACAATCTTTAAATCAATTAAACACAATTTAACTTGATTACTGGGTTTTACTAAGTCAAACATATAAAAAGCCAGCGCCAACGCATACATTTTCTTGTTGCAGATATTATCTTCCTAGTGTTATTGTAACTCTCCTTATTACCTATTAATTGACATTTTATTCGTTTTACATTCACTTAATACTAGATTTCAGTTTAATTTTTGCACATGTCAACAAATTTGACACTTGATTACTTTCAACACATTGTAACGATTATTTTCAGTTCACGCTTTTAATGTTGCTTTCAGGTACCTTCTGTCTTACTTCTTATTTACAATTACACATTATTTATGTGATTTAGTGCAAATATTCCTTCACCTGTACTCGCATGCATGTAATTCTCGTTATGCATTATGTGACCAATCTTACCCTTTTTAAACAACTTGTAATTGAGTATAAATGTTATCATGTATTAACATTATTTAGTATTACTTTTAAGGTCATTTCCTAGTAATTACGTTTACATACCCATCCTTGTCAAATGTGATACCGTCTTGTGTACTAATCTAAAAGCAATTATTAACATTTATTTCCAATTACTAGTGCTTCGAATGAAAACCTGCTCCCAAGTTATTGTCAAGTCAAGTCAATCCTGTTCAATTAAACCCATTTAACTTGTATATTAACATATTATGTATCATGTTATGACAAGAACTTCTATTTGCTCCAGTATAAACATTTAAACAATTAAACTATAACCAATTCTGTTAGTTTTCCGGCAATTGGTGCTATTCTAACATATTATTTTCGTGCTCGGCTTTTGACTTACTACAGAAATATGCCTATTACGCAATCCCAACAAAAATATGTTAAAAACATTGTGGACGAATCGAAAAGTGTTGCTTTTGGGGACGATTGGATAAAAAGCCTTGTCGTTAAAGTGAGTGAACACGTAAAGCAAGAAATCTCGAAGAAGTGTATGGAGCATGATAAACCAACTAGAAGAGCAAGCTTCGGCAGCGTCTGCATGGAGTTGAAAAGAAAAACATACAGCTTGAAATTAAAAATGATGACCTTGAACAATACACAAGGTGAAGTAGCATCAGGATCTTTGGGGTACCTGAAATCACTGGAGAAGATGTAGAACGAAAAATGATTGCGAAGATGGGATAAACCGCACTGTTATTCTCAAATTCACTTCGCACCGTTCAAAAATATGATGTGTTCCAACAAGAAGAAATTCAAAGGATTAAAAATAGTTATTAGAGAAAACCTTACTAGAACAAGACAGTTACTTTACACGGCATGTAAGGAAGCGTATAATATAAAAAGTATCTGGACTTCGAATGGAACAATTTATGTTTCGGTAAATGGGCGCAAATATCAAATAAAGTCGTAAGATGACCTGCAGAAGATAAGTAATAAAACCGAGGCCACTGAATCTAAAATTTTAACGCCGAGGGACCGCGTGGAGTCCTAGATAAGTGAGCGTCCTTATTTTGTTACCTGCAAAGGTTAAAACTATATTTTGTTTACGTTTACATTTTTGTATATAAATAAATGCTCAATCGAGTTAATATTTAATTTAATTTCTAAGTTATAGTTTTTGTTAATATATACCTATTAATAGTTTTCTGTTGATATATGAAGGTTAAAAAGTTTAAAATTTCTCATATAAATGCTTGCTCACTAATACCTAATTTGAATGATTTGATGGAATATATAAACAGTAATAGCCCAGACATATTAGCAGTCAGTGGAACTTGGCTTACCCCAAACATTAGTGATAATTTTATGCAGATACCTCAATACAACTTATTACGTAAAGACCGAACCAACAGAAGAGGTGGTGGTGTTGAATTGTATACAGTGTGTCCAAGATAAGGAGGGCCAGTATGGGGATCTGGGTAATTTGTAAGAGATACAAATTTGGTTAAATGGGAAGAAAGTTGCGCAATTAAAGGACTAGAAAAATTACGCCTAGAAATTCTTGATATGATTTTTCGTTTTTGAAATATCTCAAAAAACCGAATTTTTGGATTTTCTATTTTATTTTTGTCTGACGTTAATATTAAAGTTAGGTCGAAACTGATTAAACTTCTTTATAGCAACATTCAGTGGACTTAATGATTACGTTATCAAATATTTTATCCGACGTTTCGTCATCGAGAAACGATCATCAACTGTATTTTTTTAAATACGGTCCTGCTTTTTTGATGCCAAATTTGTGAAGCCCTTATTATTCTGAATTCAAGAATGTACCACATATTATGGTTTAATTACGTTTTGAGTTTTTTTGATCATCATCAGGAAATTTTTAAGATACGGACCTGCATTTCTGATAATTTTGTAAAACTAAGTTCATACAGTAAGTTAGGCGTTTTTAGATGCCGTTAAAATATTGAAATGCACATCATAATGTCATAATTCTGATACATTAATTTAATAACCAACCAATAACTATTAACAATAAACAACAAATAAATGAACAAAATATAGACAAAATTTATAACAAAACGAACATCGAAACAACAATTTAATAGGTATTAAATTTACAGAAAATATTCAAAAGGGTTGCCATCATTCTCTAAGCATAAATAACATCTTCTAACTGTAGAATCTACTCGTAAAACATTATTCAGCAATACTAGCGTTATACTTTGAAAGGGTTCAAAAACCAATCTTCGTCTGTTTCAAAGTTTCAAAACTTTGAATACCTACTGCATTGTTTTAATGCTCGTTTTGTTATTCTTTCTGTCTGCCTTTTGTTCATTTACTTGTTGTTTATTGTTAATAGTTATTGGTTGGTTATTAAACTAATATATCAGAATTATGACATTATGATGTGCATTTCAATATTCTAACGGCATCTAAAAACGCCTAACTTACTGAATGAACTTATTTTTACAAAATTATTAGAAATGCAGGTCCGTATCTTAAAATATTTCTGATAATGATAAAAAAAGCTCGAAACGTAATTAAACCATACTATGTGGTACCTTGTTGAATTCAGAATAAAAAGGGCTTCACAAATTTGGCATCAAAAAACCAGAACCGTATTTAAAAAAATTAAGTTGATGATGGTTTCTGGAAGACGAAACGTCATATAGAAAATTTTATAACGTAATCATGAAGTCCACTAAATGTTGCTATAAAGAAGTTTAATTAGTTTCGCTCTAACTTTAATATTAACATCAGAAAAAAATAAAATAGAAAATCCAAAAATTCGGTTTTTTGAGATATTTCAAAAACGAAAAATCATATCAAGAATTTCTAGGTGGCATTTTGTTACTCCTTTAATAGCCCAACTTTCTTCCCATTTAACCAAATTTGTATCTCTTGCAATTACCGAGATCCCCATACTGGCCCTCCTTATCTTGGACACACTGTATAGCCCAACATTTAAAGGCCATTGTTATTGACACATCTGATGCCATAGAGCACTTATGTGTCAAAGTAAGTATTAGGTAAATTTATTTTGCGATTGGGGTTGTATACAGAACACCTAATACGGTTTATAGTAACTTTATCAGCGCATTTGATAATATCCTATGGTTATTGGTACCTAAATTCGACGAAGTTCTTTGTACTGGTAATTTTAATGTAAATTTATATAACAGTAGTGAAACAAAAAGTGTCCAGTTAGAATCGGTGCTTGAGGGATACAACTTAAATGAAATAATAGATGCTCCAACGCGGGGTGCATCACTTTTAGATCTGATTATCATTTCTGGTAAAAATAAAATAGTGGAAACTAGTACAACTTATCTAAATTTTTCAGATCACATTTTAGTGTCCTGCAGCCTCTCTCTAGAAAACCAGATGCCTGTGAACAATCTGAAAACCTACTGCTCTTTCCAGAATTTTGATATTGCAGCTTTCACAAGGGATCTCAAATTAAGTTCAATGCATCACATATTTTACATGAACGATATTAATGACAAAGTGGGTCAAATTACTAATATCATCAATTTAACTATTTATAAACATGCCCCTCTGATAACTTCCACATTTACTAAAAGATATTCTCCTTGGTTGACAGAAAATATAAAACTCTTGATCTCCCTCAGAGATAAGGCACTTACTAAGTTCAGAAAAAGTCGCACAGAAGAGAATTGGAACTATTATAAACAACTTCGTAACTATACTAATTTAGCTGTCAAAAATGAAAAAAGAGCATTTGTTCAGTATGAACTAAAAAATAAAGGATGCAAAGAACTGTGGAAAAAATTAAATACATTTAACATACATGTTAAACCGAAAACCGAAATTCCAATGTCACTTAGAAATTCCGATAAAATAAAAAAATATCAATTCTGTTCCGCGAACTAATAATGATAATATAAGGTTTTTGGATTTTTATAACAATAACAAATATTGCAACAGTAGTTTCAATTTTAAGCAAGTTGATGAGGTTGTGGTGTTTAATGTTATTAAAGAGATACAAAAAATGCTGTCTGGGCGGATGGTTTAAACGTGAACATAATTAAACTCTGTTGTCCGCACGTAATACCGTTTCTTGCCATATTATAAACTGTTGTGTATTCGAAGAATTATTTCCTGAAATTTGGAAAAAGGCGATCGTAACGCCGCGGTCCCAAAGGAAACACCTGAGGATTTTAAACACCTTCGCCCCATCAGCATCTTATCAACAGCCTCCAAGATTCTGGAAAGAGTGGTGAGTGATCAGATTAAGGATTATCTTGATAAGATGGGTTAAGATGGGGTTAAGGGACGTAGGAGAGGTAGCAACTTTGAAGGGGTCGACCCGACACTGATCCTCACCACCGCAGCAGCAAGGACGCGAACATAGTTCCTCAACAGGAACCTTAGCCCTCTTTGACTCGAGACCGTCCGGGCGTGGTGAAGAGCCACATCCTTCAAGAGGTAACCCTGACCTGCAAAACACGGCGGATCTAAATCAGAAAAGGTCGACAAAAATCCTGCTCTGGTAAGGTTAGCAGCCTGCTGGAGACGACATTCTTAAATCGCTCACAGAACCAATAATCAGCCTCGGAACAGGACTGAACAATCGATGACGAATACGGCAGGAATAAGGCGAACGAAATGGACAGATATAAAGCTAATACCAACACGCAAACGAAAGCAACAAGAATGGAGAAAGAACATTATCAGATGCGCGTGCTGGAATATAATGACGTGGAACGGAAAAGAACAAGAAATAATGCTAGAGATGGATGAACATAAAATAGAGGTAAAGGGACAGTAAGATATCAAAATTATACATTCATATACAGTGGGCGAGACAAACACGAAAGAGCACAGGCAGGCGTTGGTATGCTTATCAGCAACAAATACGAACAAACCATTGACGAAATACACTACGTTAACGAAAGACTTTTAATGGTAACAGTTAATTTAGGCAAGGAAAAACTCCATATTATCAGTGTGTATGCTCCAGATACCAATAAACCTAAAGACGAGATCGAAATGTTATACGAAAAGCTACAATCAAATATTGATAAAATCCCCAAGGTTCAAAAAACTTTAATAATGGGAGATATGAAAGCCAGGATAGGTAACACACCCGTAGAAGGAATAAAACAACGATTTAATGAAAGCGAAACTAACAATAGTGCCGAAATGATGACCGAATTCTGCGCCCACAACGAATTACGAATTAACAACACTTTTTTGCACATAAACCCCAACACAAAATAACCTAGTCCAACACAAGAGGGCAAACTTCCACAATAGACTACATCATATCAAATAGAGCAATATAGAAACGGACCACAGTCTAGTTTTGGGAAAAATAAGACTGAACATACAGAGGAAGAAAAAACCACAACCGGAATACATCGAAAAGATAAATATTGAATCAATTATGGATGAAAACACCAAGCTACTATACACAAATAGACTATTTCAAAAAATCGAATCTAACCCAATTAAATTCAACACTACTGAAGAGGAAGACAGTGTGGAAGAAGCCTGGTCGAAAATCTCATTTAACATTAATCAAGCAGCATATGAAGCCTTGGGCAACAGAAAAAATAACCTACATGCCAACAAAAACGACAAGCCTTGGTTTACAGAAGAAATAAAGAGACTAGCACAACAAAAAAGAAAGGCCTACTTACAATACATTAATAACAGAACAACAGATAAATACAGAAATTATGTCGAAATAAGAAACAGAACAAATGCCCAAATCCGACCACATAAAAAGGATTATTCTTCTTAACATGGAATTTCGGCTTAGACCGCGTAGTACTTGTATATGAACACCCAGAATTTTCTGGCTTAATGTGCGTTGCACCTTGTGAAGTCGATCAAAAACCCGCGCGATGGTTATGCTCTTTGGTGGCTCGTGTTGTTCGAGTATCTTGAGAACGAGGATACTTAGGCAGATTTGGCCGTTTTGCTGTTTGTGCATCCATATTCATATTAGTGAACAATGGAAGTACAATCAACGCAATATTTACCATACGTCAAATCGTCTAAAAATCTATCGAGTACAACAAGCCGTCTTTCATGTGCTTCATCGATCTAACTAAGGCGTTTGACCGAATAAAAGTAAATGATGTTCTAGAAATACTAGAAAAAAACGTGCCCAGAGAAATAATATGAGTCATAAAACAATTCAACACACACACTAAGACACGCATACGAATCAACAACAGATTAACTGAAGAAATCGATGTATCAACCGGAATCAGGCAAGGAGATTCCATGAGCCCTTTGCTCTTTAACGTAGTGATGGACAAAGTTACAAAGATTGTAAAAAAAACTAGCAATGGATATAAAATGGTAAATCAAGAAATAAAACTGATATGCTTTGCAGACGATGCCGCGATCATTGCTGAAAATGAAGATGACCTACAGAGGCTACTGCACACTTTCTATCTAGCAGCTCAATCCTACAATCTGGAGATATCCATGGAAAAAGTAATATCTAAAGAACGTAGAAGATGTAAACTGGTAATCAACGAGAAAGCCATAGAACAAGTAATGTGTTTCAAATACCTAGGAGTGGAAATTTCAACCGATAGAAACCTAATACAGAGGTTAAATGGCAAATCAATAGAGCCGCAAGGATGTCGGGATGCCTGGCAGAAATAATCTGGAAAAACAAAAACATGAACACCGAAGCAAAGGTCAGGATATATAAAACCTGCATCCGCCCCATAATGACTTATGCCGCAGAGACAACGGCAGACACCACGTATACCAAACGAGTACTCCGCACCACGGAAATTAAGATTCTAAGATTCATAGCAGGACACACACTCTGCGATAGAATACGAAACGAAAACATAAGGCAGACGTGCAACGTCCAAGACGTTGTTAGATGCACGAGAAGACGACGTAACAAGAATGCCCAACAACAGACTGCCCAAAATGGCGAGAGACGGCAAACCAAGAACAACACGCCTACCCGGAAGGCCACCAAAACGCTGGATGGATAGCTGGGCTTCTGGGTCACAAAAGCAACCGGGATAATTATTGGAGCAAACAAGTTTTAGGCCTATTACAAGAAGAATAAGAAGAAGAACAATGTATTACCTGACACACAGTCCGGTTTTCGTCCGAGACACAGCTGCTCCACGTTGTTGCTGGACATCACTGATTATATTTTAAATCATACTTATCAGCATGAATTAACAGTGCTTGTGTGTCTGGACTACAGTAAGGCGTTTGACACGCTTAACCACACGACGCTTTTGTCAATCTTAAAATACATAGGCTTTGAGTTAGTGTCAATAAGACTATTTCAAAATTACCTTGGTAATAGAACTCAAATTGTTAAAGTTGCTGATGATACGTCAACAGCATTACCGGTAGAAGCAGGAGTACTTCAGAGTTCCATATTAGGACCATTGTTGTATAGTATTTACACTTTAAATTTGAGTAAAGTTCTGAAATTTTGTAGATGTCATCAATACGCCGATGACACCCAAATCTTTTAAGCCTAGTGAAGTACAGCTTGCCTGCGAACGTCTTAATAAAGACCTTGTGACTATTGTCAACCAGTCTTATGAACACTCACTAATTATCAATGCTTCTAAAGCTTCTGCAACTTTATATGGACCAAAGGGTGTAGGGGTTGCGTTACAGAGGTAGCACCTTCTACTGAAAACGGTCACATCGAGGGTCTTAGACCGGAGATGGTTTACAGTGGCCGGTCCTCGTAGGGCACCCAATTCTCTTCTGCTGGCCCCAAGCGCCACACTCCGGCTACAGGCTAAACCAGAAGAGGATAGCTAGATATGGCAAAAACGGGCGAGTGGCAGCAGGCTAGTCTGTAGTTAGTGATAGCAGAAATGAGTGAATTGGAATGGTATTACTAAACATATATTTTGGCATGGTCAGAACGACTGTAATGGCAAAAGAACTGCGTATGTAGAAAGCAACGAAAAACTACCACATAAATAACATTTCCAAGAACAATCATGGCAGGGAACACAAACGAAACGGCCTTGAGTCCTGGGCGGAGCTTAAATGCTCACAAGGTGCAACGAATCTCCCAGCCTGCTAAGATAGCTACTTTGACCATCAGAAGCTGATTTCAAGCAGGAAAATTGCATAACACCAAAAAAGAAATGAGAAGAATGAAGGTAGATTTACTTGGACTAAGTGAAGTCAGATGGCCAAACAGTGTAAAAATGACCACAGACAATGGCGAAACAATATACTACTCAGGAGACAATGACACAAGGAATAGAAACGGAGTAGCAGTACTAGTTTCTCTCAAATTCAATCAGCATGCAGAGAACTTCGTACCTGTCTCAATCATCATGATTCGGATAAGATCAGAAAAATTAAAAATCAACATCATACAGGTGTATGCACCAACATTAAACAGCGAAGAAGATATAATAGAAGAATTTTACCATCAGTTAGAAAACACATTCAAACTAACTAAGAAACATGATGTAAATCCTTTACTAGGCGATTTTAATGCAATAGTGGGTAACGAACACTATCAGGATATAGTTGCAGCCTACGGACTGGGGCATAAAAACATACGCGGTGAAAGACTGATACAATTGTGCCGGGAACAAAACCTAACCAAAATGCATACATGGTATAAACTACCTAAAAGACGCCTATATACATGGCGGTCACCGGCAGACACCCCAGAGCGAATAGTACGTAATCAGATAGACTATATTGCAATGGTTATATGGCTTTAATATAATTAAGATTAATATTTAAAATAAAATTAGCTAGAGCCTCCAATGCTAATATTTTAGTTTGGGTTCAGCAAATATTATTACAAATTTATGAAATGCTCAGGGATAATTATTGTGAGTTGTTTTATGTATTACTTGACTTGATGTTCATATGCCCCTACTTTTTAGATAGAATCTAATTGCAAATTATATTAATGTTGACTAGCTCAGGTAAGCAGAGATCTTATCAAAAGGTGTGGGTCCACAATTACTTTATTGAAAATTTAACCGTACACCCATGTGCGTAGTTCAAATACACGTTAATGTGCTACAACAGATCTAACTGACAAATTACGTTTATGAAAGTTTATCAAGTGGTTGTCGTTTTGGTGTTTTCAGATAATTAAATGCAACTCAATGAGCAAATCTCACAGGTATATTCATAATTTCCCGCTTTCTAGTAGCGTCAGTAGCTCAGTAGCTTTCTTTTGTTTTTTTAGGCAAAAACCGTAACTTGATTGTTTCTACCCAAGCCAAGGATTCTAACCTCACTTCTGGGCTCGGATTTTTCAACTTTAATTTACGCAAGGAAATAATTCGCCTGGGCTCTATTATGCAGCGACGTTTAAGCAGCCTCCCAATAGGTACACAATGGTATAAATTAAATTGGCTTCACAACTAACCTGTGAAACTTTTCCTGCATGCTCGTTTCGAAGCTCGGCCGCAGCAAGAATGTGCCCAGATGAAGCACGTCTTATCTTCTCCGGAGCTGGTCGTTAGCACTCACACGGGCCGATAATGGAAAATAATTTTTACGGCACGGATTTCTTTTAATTCACTCGCACAGGTGCAGGGGTAAGTTATATGCAGCCTGCCGAAGTTTTCTTGTCTTCTCCGGAGCTGGTCGTTAGCACTCACTCTGGCCGATAATGGAAAATAATTTTCACGGCACAGATTTCTTTTAATTCACTCACACAGGTGCAGGGGTAAGTTATATGCACCCTGCCGAAGTTTTGTAATGAAATAATAACTTTAAACGTATAAAATTGTAAATTTTCGGGAGCAAATAAAACTGATGCTAATTCAAGAATTTTATTCGATTGTCTCCCAAGAAAGTTATTAAAAACAATTGCATAACAATATTAAACAAGTCAAATCAATTACTTATAACAACTAAAACCCTTAAATCTAACATTTTTACAAACTTTTACTTATACAATAAATTGTTCCATTAATTTAGTCAATTTTGTCTTTTACATAACTGTGTCCCGCACTTATTAACAGTTTTTTTTTACACTGTTCGCACTGATCAATTCTTCCTTTCGTGAACTTCCACAAAAAATACTTTAGAGTTCAAATAAAAGTCCATTTCATTTTTCCACTTCTGCATCAATATAATGTTCGGATTTCAATTAATCTTGCATGTTAATTATTCATTTTCTTCCCTTTATTCGCCTTCAGATCTATTCCTATGTGCTCTTTGCACTCTGTTTTGCCTTCTGCATTTTTTACCTTTTAAGAATATGCTCAAAGAGAAATTTATACAACCATTTCTGACCTGCAATTTACCTCGACAAGCATGTGACCATTCTATTCATAATCGAATTACTAATACATGGATTGGCTTTTGCATTACCATCCCCTTTTAATATTCTAAACTAATTAAATATTGTGGTCCAATTCTTATTAGGTTTAGAACTCTGCCTTTCCTTTTATGTTACGATTTTAATACTTATTACAGGCATTGCTTTGCCAATATGATTGCTAATTCAAATTTGATTTTATTTTATCTGTTGCCATTAAACCCTATCTCCCATTCTGAGCTTTTATGACCTATTCATTAGTTTGCTGTGCTCTAGATGTGCGATTCAGGGCTTAAGACCATCTCAATATATTGGTTAATAAATGTTTTCGCAATGCTTTTAAAACTTTGAAAACATATCCTGGTTCAGACATTGAATCTGACCACAATCCCCTAGTGGCAGATATGCGAATAACTTAAAGAAAGGTCCAAAAACCACAAACGAAAAACGTGGACGTTAACAAACTAAAAGATGCCGTGCTTCGCCGAGAAACCCAAGTAAAACTTAACCAAGATCTAAATGGAAAATGCGATTACAATAATGATATACAAAATAAATGGAACACGATTCAGTTAAGTGCCAAAAATATCTGCAATGACATGCTTAAACCCGAAAGAATTAAAAAGAAGAAAGCCTGGATGACCAAGGACATACTGGACATGATGGAAAAGAGACGAATTTTGAAGATACAAAACAATACTGAACAGTACAAGGTTCTGCACAAAGAAATAATTAAAGAAATAAAGAACACAAAGAACAACTAGCTTAAAGATAAATGCGAAAACATAGAACAATTGGAAAAACTGCACGATACACATAACCTACACAGACAAGTACGAGAACTAAATAGAGGGCGATACATAGGGCAAGGAAACATTTTAAAGAATGCAAACAATGAAACTGTCTAATGAAGACCTTCCTCAAAGTTATACACAGGAGAATATACCGGAAATGCGAAGAACAACTGTCCGAGAAGCAGTTTGGTTTCCAAGAAGACTTAGGCACACGAGAACCACTATTGTTCATGAGAATACTGTCGGAAAGAGCCCGCGATGTAAATAAAGATATCTTCCTTCTCTTTATCGATTATGAGAAGGCTTTCGATAAAGTACAGCATAAAAAACTTTTCGAAATATTACTATTCGCAAATAGATAGAGCGGACAGTCGAATTATAATAAACTTATATAAAGACCAAAAGACTCAGGTACGAAGTGACGGAAAAAATACGGAAGAAATAGAGATACTACAAGGAGTGAGACAGGGTTATGTGCTCTCGCCGTTGTTGTTCAAAATGTACTCGAAAGAGATATTTAGAATAGCTCAATCCAACTCTGATGCAGGCATAATAATAAATAGAGAGAAAATCACATCAATACGTTATGTTGATGACACGGTGCTGATAGCAGAATCCGAACAAGAACTGCAAGAAATGCTAACTAACATCGCAACAATTAGCGAGGAATACGGTCTTCAAATAAATGTCAAGAAAACAAAGTCTATAACAATAACTAGAAATCCACTTATGCCGCAGATGACCCTACAACATAAAAATGTAGCTATAGAGAACGTATCCTAATACCGCTACTTAGGATCAATGCTAAACGACACAAGTGATTGCCTTCAGGAAATTAAGTGTCGTATCGAACTGCACGATCAACTATCATGAAAATGAAAACAACATTATGTTCTAAGCAGATACATATTAAATTAAGAACAATACTATTGAGATGTTATGTATTCTCAGTTCTATATTATGGGGTAGAAACATGGACGTTAAGTAAAGATGCAAGGAAGAGAATTGAAGCTTTCGAGATGTAGACATACCGAAGAACCTTCCACATTTCCTGGATATAAAGAATAAGCAACAAAGAGGTTCTAGAAAGAATGCATAAAACAACTGCATGCGTTAATACCATTCAAAGGCGCAAACTTGAGTATCTAGATCTAGGCCATATAATGAGAAATGATAAATATCGCCTACTACAGACTATATTACAAGGTAGAATCAATGGCGGCCGCCCACCAGGCCGAAGACGAATATCCTGGCTCAAGATCCTCAGAGATTGGTTCGGATTAACATCGATAGAACTTTTTAGAACAGCAGTGTCCCGGCTGATGATCGCGAACGCTCTTCGCCGAAGAGCACGCACGTGAAGAAGAAGAAGAAAGAACTTAAAACAATTAGTTCTACATGACATTTTTATTCTGGTCGACAATAGCCCAGTTGAACTAGTTGACACAATTAATAATCTTGGTCTTGCAATTGATAATGAATTGAATTTTACACATGTATCCAAATTACTTAAATCTGCTTATGCAAGTTTAAAAGTTTTGTACCTTCACAGGCATATACTAACTACTGAAATTAAAGCTATGCTATGCGAATCACTTGTACTATCTCGTTTGAGTTCTTGTGATGTGTATGGACCTTGTTTAAACGTAGTGGATAAAAATAAACTGCAACGGGTTCAAAATTCCTGCCTTAGGTTCATATTCGGCATACGCAAATACATGAGAATTTCTCACAAACTCAATGATGTGCACTGTTTAAACATGCACCATAGGCGTTTACACCATTCTGCTAGCGGGTTTCATAAAATCATCAGAACAGGGTACCCAAAATACTTGCCTAGGAAAATTACTTATAGGTCCGATGTTCACAACATCAATGTTCGGTCTAGGGGTCTGCTGACAACTCCAAGGCGCAGTACTGAAAAATTTAAATCTGCTTTTAGACACCAAATATGCGTAATTTATAATTACATTTTGAAGTGAGAAATATATGCAAAAAATTAATTCTGACACTTTAATGGTTGTGCTTAATCTCGTATAACGAGAAAGTAACACTGCCACAAGTCTGATTAAAATCGACTTCTATGCCCATACATAAAAACACAATTGATTGATTAATTTAATGAGTCAGGTTTGAAGCTGTTCCTAAAAATAATACGTAACCAAAGTAAATCTAACCAAGAAAGAGTTCCCATTTCGAGAAGATGCTCTAATTGACTTGTTGGTTCTATTGGAAAAAAGAGATGTATTCATTTGACTTACAGATTGTACGATATAACAATAAACAACTGATAAACATTTCAATAACCAAGGGCTTGAATAATATCACCTATATTAAAAACTTCAAGTGACATTAGTAAGACTTAAAACCCATGACAATTCCAGTTTTTGCCCAATCTTTAATCGGGGCAGATATTTGAGTGAACTTTGGGAGACTCGACGGACAGTATTAAAGTAAACGGAATATCGCTTAATATCCTGCGATAGGCTGATACTGCGGAAATTATTATAAACAGCGCAGAAGGATTACAACGCTTAATGAACCGAATCATTATCGAGGGGGAAGCGCTAAGGCTAAAAATTAAAGTGTTATATCCACTCCGTTTTACTGTACGGCGTTGATACATGAACTTTGAACGTCAGCATCATAAACAAGTTAGAGGTCTTTGAAATGTGGACTGCCAGAAGAATTCTGAGAATTTCTGGAGTAACCCATTTAACGGATAACGAAGTTCGTAAACTGATACAGAGGAGCAGACAGCTGTTGGGAATAAAAGCAGGAAGAACATCATTAGAGAAGAAACGTACAGTCTCCTGAAATGAATAATGTAATGGAAATTAATTAATGGTTGGCTAATGAAACTGATAAAACTGCACACTTAGCAAACTGAGAAAAACCCATATTAGGTTGGAAAATAAAAGCGCCATAAAAGCATATACGAAATATACTTACCTGGGTGTCATATTCGATACAACAAGAAGAAACAATAGAGAAATTAGATCAGGGGTCAGCAAAGTAAAGAACAGAATTGAATGTCTAAACAGTATATTTTACAGCAAAGATATGGAAAAGAAAAAAAATACAAAATACATGACAAGGTGATAAAAAGTAGTCTATTATTTAGAGCAGCAGAGAGAAAATACAGGCACTAGGTATGGATCTGTTGAGAAGATCCCTAAAGGTATCTCGCTTAAAAAGAAAAAAAAACGTCGAAGTGCGAGAATATATGAGAATAGAAAAGCCAATAACAATAGAAATTAGAGAAAGACAACTATATGGTACGGACACGTCAAGCAAATGAACAACACACAACTTCCTAAGAAAGTGACAATAATACTAATAATAATAACGTTTATTTCACAACATTATATGCATACATATACAGAATGATTCAAAAGGTATGATCCAAACTTAAGGGTGTGATGCGAGATGCTACAAGAAGCAAAAATGTTAATAAATCCATGTCTTATTTCCAACCGTTATCTAGTTACAGAGGATTTCTTTGTTTTAATTATTGTTATGTTATGATAAGTCATCTAGCAAATAAGTCAAACAAACGCTAATTTTATGACAGAAGGTATTTTAAGAATAAAATTATTGTTGTTTCCTACTTGTGGTAATGATGGAGCGTTTTACTGTACGTGAATCTGCAGAAATTCATTTTGTGTATGGCTATTGCAGCGGGAATGCTCGTGGGGCTGTAGTAGCATATCGGAGAAGGCTCATTACCATACTTATAAAACATACCCTTTAATGCACCATGCAGAAAGTAAATACCATTTTATTAAAGAGTTTTTATTATTCAAATTTGCTTTTACTCAAAATACATGTTACAAATTCAGGAAAAAATTTGTTGTTATTTTAATTTCCAATCTTTACCTAGCAATACATAAGATACCAAATTTTGATACAAGCTAACATTCCTGGATATACTTAGATGTAATTTATTTATTTCTGACACTTCATAATTAACTTTTCCAAATAATCATTTGAGTCTGCCTTTCACTTTCATTCAAGCTTAAAAGGACATTTTTAGATTTCATGAACGTACGGCTAAATTACGACCCCACTTGTACATGGGTTTTTACGAATTATTCCGCCTGAATATGAGCATATCGAGTTTTGTGCAGGCACTTAGTAGTGGCTTTCTAGCGCACACAGCTGTGTTATTCGCTTACAGCCAACGGTACTCATTCTATGTATCTCTGTTTAGGTTGATTAATCGCTTGTTGGAAATGTCGATCCGTCTGCGACTTGCTTCCCTGCATGTTTCTGGCGTGAATTTAGGAGACAGATGCCGTGTGCCTGAGAGAGCAAGTCGGAGGTTTACCTCCCGCCACTCGTCTTTCGATACGCTGTCTTCGCGCGTTTTTTTGGGACAGAATCGACTCCGCGTCCGGAAGCACCAGTTGGTTTTTGAAGCGGTCGTACGCCACGCACCTTTTGCGGTCCCGTCGGCGTGCGTGGGAAAGGTTTTTCATTGTTCATGCGTGCCAATTATCACCTAACGGTTCGTTTTTTGAGTATGTGTGTGTACCGCTGTTTAGTTATGATTTGAACTCTCGCGACTTCACCGCAACTTTTGTGTACCGCCTTGTTTTGAACTAATTAAATTGCATGTTGGTTGCGAGCATGAACGAAGGGGTGTCGTTGTGGTTTATTGTGAGCCGCTGAATTTTCGTTTAGCGTTGGAGCGGCATCCCCTATAATACGTCGTTGGACGGAATCCTTGTGAAAACTCGTTGAGCAGCTTATCATGTATTCGCGAAGTTATCACTCTGTCGTTCTGCCATTTTGCCGTGCAAGCTTCGCATTTCGCTAGTATGAGAAGATAATCTCCTAGGTTTCGCTCCGCCGCAGCTTCACGTTGAGTTGGTGCAGTATCCCTTCCGCTTTTTTTATGCAGTGTCTGGAAACAACAGCTCTTGCAGTAGCATGAGACATCAATTTACCGTACAGCCAAGTTTCTTAAGGTACCGTTATATTATTGTAGTAACGTGTAGAGTGCAACTTAACCTTCAAATACTAACGTGTCTGTTGTGGTGCATTTGTACTAACATGACGTCTCAGAGACGGGCATACAGTTATTTATGAATTTATTACTATTTTTTTTTAAACATAAAGTACTATGCAAAGATGTATCAAACATATTTTAATCACATAAAAAACATAAATTCATAAAAATATTAGCATTTACAGAGCCAAATAGGAAACCGTGTTTAAATTTGTAGGTGTTAACTTAATTACAGAAAAAGACAATTTTCAATATTTTTTTTATTATCAGCAAACATATTTCAACAGACAATGGTATTCTAACACAACTTAACTAAAAAAAAGTGAGAAAAAAAAATACGTATAAAATTTCACACCACCCTAAAACTATACAGAATTAGTGCAAGATGAACACATTAGGGTCACTAAGTATAGCAGAATTTTCATCAATATTAGGTTTCCCGTTACTGTTCTCACTGTCTAATTCATTATACTACTGGAACACTTGCTGCTCAAGCAACTGTCTGTTGATCTAATCGTATTTGAGCAAGTTGGTTTTTGATCCATCATGCAAAAATAGTAGCGTGCAAACTAACGTGACGTCTCTAAGACGGAATTTATTTTTAAATACAAATAACTTCCGCACAAAACATCCCACCGCAGCGAAATTTTAAAAACTGAGTTATTTTTAGGTAGTTTGAAATTAGATGAAGGATCACCCATAAATCTTAACTGGAGGGGAAAATATAACATGCGCTTCGAACATTTCCGTCTCTCAGACGTAACGTTAGTACTAGGGTTAAGCAAACGGACAAGTTAACTGAAAGGTAAACAAAAACAGTGCTAGCAAAGCAATAATAGCAATAGAGCAATAGGAAATGTAAGGCAACCGATCGAAAGACAATTAGTGAGATGCTAAAAGAACTCAACTGCATCAGTGCATTATAAACCAAAGTGAGAATTAAAAGCAGAGCAAAGTATGGTGATATTTATTCCAAGGAAAGGTCAATTTAGTGAAAAGGCAAAGATATAACATCAGAACTGTAGTCCACAAGTTCAAACATGTAAGCAAACTTAATTTCTTTTAAACAATTTTAAATCTAGTTGTTTAGTTACGAGACAGTCAATTGTAATAACGAAACAAACAAGCTTAAATTTTTCATGTTGTAGGCAAATTGAGCTCCACATTTATTGTATTAAATTGTGAAAAAAGTCATTTGTGGTACCAGTTTCGTGTTAAAGTTATTCACCAAGTTGCTGGGCATCTGTGGTATAATTTTCCCAAGTGTAGGAGCTCTCAAGGTAGTGCAATTAAGCTAGCTAGTTTCCACCTGGTGCGTCGTTGAGTGCAAGCCTACGTCGGTGACGATTTTGAGGCAGTTTCAGACATCGGAAGGTAGATATTTTTGTGTTACATGAAGAGGATGCCTCCAGCTATCCCTGGGTAGAAGAATTAGAACTAACAAGCAATTTTCAGTCAAGTATTTGCCGTGACGTCCTTCCAGTGTGCCAACTAACAGCGGAGCACCTCTTCAAAAAAGATAGGATTCCAGAAAAATTGGGAGCCGCAGCCTCGTAGAAACCGGAGTTCATCAAGAATAGACCTTCCCCGAGCAGTTCAAAGTATTTCGAGAGTCCCAGATCCATCGAACTTCGAATAATTTAGCTGGCGTCCCTAAAAAGTGCGAATTGAGGCCGTAGTTACAGTTTTTGCACGAAATTGAACAAAAGCGAAGCACGCGTGGGTTTACGTCACATTAGAAACAAAATGAGGTTAACAGTTGCTATGTCACAGGATTAACCGTATTTACTCTATTTTTGTACTGGCCGATCATCTTGTTTACTGCACTAAATTTGGAGGTTATTTAACTGTTAGTTGGGAACCGTGCATTTGCCCTTACATCAAAAAGTAATTTTCATACAACAAATTATTTGTCATACAAATTTTTCTGCTTAATTTTATGAACCGACCTCTGAGTTAAGAATCGTTTCATGTTCACCGGAGCTAAGCCCTAATTTATTGCAAGTAAATAAAATAAGGAAAGAGCAATGAACCATTTATTTTTGGTAATTATTATTACATTCTTTTAATTTGCCCTGCGTTTCGCAGGCAATTTCTCAATTGATACTTTTATTTCAAAAAGTGTAATATCCCTTGCCCTAATTATAAATTTTATATTTTATTTAAAACCCCATTTTAAGCAAGGGTACTATTAATATATATATACCCTTTTTATATAACTATTTACTATTGAGTTTATTTCTCTTTTGATAAATCTAAGAGAATAACCACTCTCAAATCAGGTTAGGTTTATGCATTATCAAAATTATTACCTGCGATGGTTAATTAGTACAATAAAAATTACTTAAAAAATATGACAGTTCTACAACTGTCAACGTCGAAAAATATGAAAGTGAAAAGTCAGTCAAGTCATATCTGTTACACATATTATTATTTCAAATATCGACTATGGTAAGTAGTTCCTTCAAATATGTAATTCACTCACTATTAACAACTTATTTCCTTTAGATCTTTTAACCTATAGGTGCTTAGCTCGCTCAAGCACTCCAATCAGCATTTCCGTTAAATCAAACACACGCAGTCCACCTACTGATGCTCTGGAATCTCCATTTAAATACAGCTCCCTAACTAATTGCATCAGCTGCTGTTGTTAATAGCTTCTCTTACAGTTTCAATGTGAACACCACCACTGCGAGCTCCCGGTCTACAGAATTCGCCTTACTTGCAACAGCGAACAAATTATCAGCAATCCAAACTGCCTCCAAGTCCAATGTAGCTCCCGGTAGGACACTTCCGACGTCCAACAAGAAGCTCGAACCACGTCAAAATCCAACACGGATGTAGAAGTCCATCCAACAACAAGTTCGTCCAAATCCAACAGGATATTCCCATGCAGTGTGCATCCAATCACAACTTAAGTGTGGATGTCTTCACCTGGCAGTAACTCCAATGCAAGTTCAAATCAAACAGGATATCCCATAGTGACCCCTATGCAGTTTATCCAAATCCTCTGCAGATTTTATTCTTCTTAGCTGTTCTGTTTGTTTTAAATATTTATTTTATTCTTCGTCTCGTTAATTTTATTTTCATAACACCTGCTTGTTATTTTTCAATAACAGAACTATCAACCTGACTGAAAAGTTTCGCATAACAGCCTAGGCTCTTAAACACTTAACAGCCTAGGCCGTTAAGAAATAACAGAACAGTAACATTTTAACATTGGCAATACTGAAATGTATAGTTAGTAACACCGTAAGTCTATGTCAAATTCGAGGTTGCCGAACGTATTTTGTTTTCCATAGGTGACTCTGATAAGACCAGTTTTCTAACACTCGTTACTAATACTATTTAACTTTTCATTTAAATTCCTCTAAAATTTCAATTTTTGAAGGTGTTATGTAAAATATTCAACGACATACGGCCGTTATCGCATCTAACTAACTCGGATAAATTCATTAGCCTCGGCCTGACAGCCTCGGCCTCAAATTTATCGTCGTTTGTTAAATGCTTACTAACGGCCTTATGTCGTTAATAACTATAATAACACCCCTTGATACATCAACCAGATAATAAAAATAATTTAATTGAAGGGTTTTTATTTTTAAAATTTACTTTTACCGAAAATATATTTACATTTTAGAATCAAAAACTTCGTTATCCAAAATATTACAGTTTTCCATAGCAATAATTATTTATACTATTTTTTTTTTAAATCTAACACTCCTGGATACAATTCAATACAATTTATTTTAATTACACATTTTTCTAAATGACTTTCAAATAATTATTCGGCTCTGCCTTTCACCTTAATTCAAGCTTATTGTGATTGCCATTTAATATAAATTATGATCTGAACTCTGATATTACTAAACAACTATCTCTGCTAAATCAAACAATATTTAATTCATATGTTAAAACCTTTCTGATAAAATATTAATTGCTTTACGGGTTTTGTATTCAATCTGTTCTTGATTAAATAAATCTCAAATAGTTAGGTTGCTCTCTTATTAAGTTAATCCCTATACCAAATGTTGAGTTGTCTATGGTATATAGGGAATCTCATGTTAAATCCAGTATATGCGAAAACTCTATCTTCTGATTGGGTTAAACTGAAGACCTAATCTTGAAAGCAGTTTTAGTATTAAAAACTGTATTATTCAATTCTTAATTTAAGGTTTGGTATGAAATTATTAAACCAAAAATTTTCATAATTATGTAAAAATAGCGTGTTTCATGGAATCTCATATAACTGCACCAGAAACAAAACAATACGTCCTCTCTGTCAGTATGAAACATTTTTTTGGCTCCGCTTAATTGTTTCGCCATTTACCAAATTATTTCAGGCCTAACCTGTATATTTTTATTTGAACTATAATCTATTGCATTTCTAATTTTTAAATTTTCCAAACCAGCGCATTTTGTACCTGTATTGAGTTCCTATCGTTTGCACGATGCTCTTTTGACCCGCTCTATTTGCTATCGTTGGCGGTTGGAATGCGAGTTCTCTTTTTGAACCGAACGTTTCGGGCCCGGGCACTCGTCCTTTTCGCCCCGGCCGACGCGTTTGGCGCGGCTGAGGTTTGATGATTTTATTAGTCAAGAGTACGTCAAGGGCCGACTATAATCAGGTACAATGGCGTTTTTCTGTTTGCTATTCTCCTTTTAATTGCATTTCTTTAGCTCTTAACCGACAGCTTCACTCGATGGTTTTAAAATCAGCTTTTAACCGATAATTTTGGACCTGGAGGCTAGTGTCCTGTCCTATTAAAAAACGCTATTTGCCTTCAGCGTCGATGGTGCCAGGAGCAAATGCATCACGTTAGACGTTGATTCAGCTGAATAACCTGCAGTAGCGACACTTTGACAGCGCGCTCCCTAGGAATTATTGGGCTGCGAAGGTTAGTGATTTCGGTTAATTGTGGATAGTTAGCGGGCTGGTTATACCATAAATTCAATTTATTGCAAATCTAATAGCTCATTAAATCTGTACAGTAAATTAAATTTAGGATTTAAAGCTACTGGTTTTTATATGTATTCTATACCTCTTGTGAAAGGATCACCCACGGTTTTTGCTTTCAACAGTCTAGACAGAAAGGCTTTTTTTTAAATGACAGTGATATGCATATCACTCGATTTCCATTGTAATTACAATTAATTTAACGACCCACCAAAGGGGTTATTTGTATTAATGCGTGTGGCCACCTTCACATAGCTGGCGTGTATTTTAGCAAATTTTTTAATACACTACAAATTACATAAATTACCTTTGTTGACTACGACTTTGATTTTAATATTTATACTGCATTACTTTTGACCACCATCGTTTTAATTTTTTTTAATATTTAATAAACCTTATTAAACAGTAGTTGGTTGATTATTTTCGGAATCATCTTATGATTCCTGGCTCCCATTTTTTTTTGAAGTATTTCCAAGGTGGTACAGTTAAGAAGAATCTACGATCTAAGGCCGCCGAAATTGAGCTAGTTCGGCCTACGCGGTAAGTGTCGGGAAATTCTTGTATTTGCCGTGTAGTAAGCGCAGCAAGCAGGTTGATCTGCGGTCTTTTGCTATCACCTTTAATTATTTTAATTAATTAACCGCAGGCCAGCTTCTTTGTTGTTTCAAGTATAGTCATTGTAAAGTAAAGTAATCTGTGTTATTGCGTTTCATAATAGAATTTCATTGTTCAAGATTCTAATCACATTATGAAAATGTTCGTATTAAAATTCACCATTTTGGGTTTGGCTCTCGTAAAGTTTGCCCGTCCCAAATAGGGGTATTACCTATAGTATAGAGAAGTGTAAACAATTGCTGAAAATAGCTAAATAAACAAAAGCAAACGCTTAAAAAACGATTCCCACTAAGCCATGGTCAAATTATAATAATTTTAGGTTTGACCCGATCCAAATAGGGGTGCTAGTTATAGTATACAGAGGTGTAAACCAACGCTGAAACTAGCTAAATAAACGTAAACAAACGATTCCCACCAAGAAATTGCCAATTTATCATTTTAGGTTTGGCTGCCGTGAAGTTGGCCCGACCTAAATAGGGGTGCTGGTTATAGTATACAGAGGTGTAAACAAACTCTGAAAATAGCTAAACAGACGTAAACAAACAACGGCCTTTGAAGTATTACTATATCTTTGTCTGGGTTTGGCCAACTTCACAGACAGGGATATGGGTACAGCAGTGTAGTCGATGAAAATGTAATCCACATATTCTGGCCCATAACCAGAGGCTTTTACAGCTGAGCCACCTTTACTAATTTTTACTTCCCTCGTCTGAAAGACGAAGAAAGTATTGTAATCAGGAAAAAATCACTTTCGGA
>CALNHX010008354.1:0-61705 GCA_940337035.1 Agriotes lineatus | reverse complement strand
AAACGCTGTTTGAACCGTTTGAATTAGTTTGAATATGAGACGAAATGAAAGAAAATTAAAATTTACACAATAATAACTAAATGGTCTTGCAGTGTTTAATACAGCTTTGAAATTATATAAAGGAGTATTAATAGCATCTACAAACGCTGTTTGAACCGTTTGAATTAGTTTGAATATGAGACGAAATGAAAGAAAGTTAAAATGTACAAAATAATACTAAATGGTCTTGCAGTGTTTAATACAGCTTAGAAATTATATAAAGAAGTGTTAATAGCATCTACAAACGCTATTTGAACCGTTTGAATTAGTTTGAATCTGAAACGAAATGAAAGAAAGTTAAAATGTACAAAATAATACTAAATGGTCTTGCAGTGTTTAATACAGTTTAGAAATTATATAAAGGAGTGTTAATAGCATCTACAAACGCTGTTTGAACCGTTTGAATTAGTTTGAATATGAGACGAAATGAAAGAAAGTTAAAATGTACAAAATAATACTAAATGATCTTGCAGTGTTTAATACAGCTTAGAAATTATATAAAGAAGTGTTAATAGCATCTACAAACGCTGTTTGAACCGTTTGTATTAGTTTGAATCTGAGACGAAATGAAAGAAAATTTAAATGTACCAAATAATACTAAATGGTCTTGCAGTGTTTAATACAGCTTTGAAATTATATAAAGGAGTGTTAATAGCATCTACAAACGCTGTTTGAACCGTTTGAATTAGTTTGAATATGAGACGAAATGAAAGAAAGTTAAAATGTACAAAATAATACTAAATGGTCTTGCAGTGTTTCCTACAGTTTAGAAATTATATAAAGGAGCGTTAATAGCATCTACAAACGCTGTTTGAACCGTTTGAATTAGTTTGAATATGAGAAGAAATGAAAGAAAATTAAAATGTACAAAATAATACTAAATGGTCTTGCAGTGTTTAATACAGCTTTGAAATTATATAAAGGAGTATTAATAGCATCTACAAACGCTGTTTGAACCGTTTGAATTAGTTTGAATATGAGACGAAATGAAAGAATGTTAAAATGTACAAAATAATACTAAATGGTCTTGCAGTGTTTAATACAGCTTAGAAATTATATAAAGGAGTGTTAATAACATCTACAAACGCTGTTTGAACCGTTTGAATTAGTTTGAATATGAGACGAAATGAAAGAAAATTAAAAATGTGCAAAATAATACTAAATGGTCTTGCAGTGTTTAATACAGCTTAGAAATTATATAAAGGAGTGTTAATAGCATCTACAAACGCTGCTTGAACCGTTTGAATTAGTTTGAATATGAGACGAAATGAAAGAAAATTAAAATGTACAAAATAATTCTAAATGGTCTTGCAGTGTTTAATACAGCTTTGAAATTATATAAAGGAGTGTTAATAGCATCTACAAACGCTGTTTGAACCGTTTGAATTAGTTTGAATATGAGACGAAATGAAAGAAAATTAAAATGTACACAATAATAACTAAATGGTCTTGCAGTGTTTAATACAGCTTATAAATTACATAAAGGAGTGTTAATAGCATCTACAAACGCTGTTTGAACCGTTTGAATTAGTTTGAATATGAGACGAAATGAAAGAAAATTAAAATGTACAAAATAATATTAAATAGTCTTGCAGTGTTTAATACAGCTTTGAAATTATATAAAGGAGTGTTAATAGCATCTACAAACGCTGTTTGAACCGTTTGAATTAGTTTGAATATGAGACGAAACAAAAGAAAATTAAAATGTACACAATAATAACTAAATGGTCTTGCAGTGTTTAATACAGCTTATAAATTATATAAAGGAGTGTTAATAGCATCTACAAACGCTGTTTGAACCGTTTGAATTAGTTTGAATATGAGACGAAATGAAAGAAAATTAAAATGCACACAATAATAACTAAATGGTCTTGCAGTGTTTAATACAGCTTTGAAATTATATAAAGGAGTATTAATAGCATCTACAAACGCTGTTTGAACCGTTTGAATAAGTTTGAATATGAGACGAAATGAAAGAAAGTTAAAATGTACAAAATAAAACTAAATGGTCTTGCAGTGTTTAATACAGCTTAGAAATTATATAAAGAAGTGTTAATAGCATCTACAAACGCTGTTTGAACCGTTTGAATTAGTTTGAATCTGAGACGAAATGAAAGAAAGTTAAAATGTACAAAATAATACTAAATGGTCTTGCAGTGTTTAATACAGCTTTGAAATTATATAAAGGAGTGTTAATAGCATCTACAAACGCTGTTTGAACCGTTTGAATTAGTTTGAATATGAGACGAAATGAAAGAAAATTAAAATGTACAAAATAATACTAAATGGTCTTGCAGTGTTTAATACAGCTTTGAAATTATATAAAGGAGTATTAATAGCATTTACAAACGCTGTTTGAACCATTTGAATTAGTTTGAATATGAGACGAAATGAAAGAAAATTAAAATGTACACAATAATAACTAAATGGTCTTGCAGTGTTTAATACAGCTTTGAAATTATATAAACGAGTGTTAATAGCATCTAAAAACGCTGTTTGAACCGTTTGAATTAGTTTGAATATGAGACGAAATGAAAGAAAATTAAAATGTACACAATAATAACTAAATAGTCTTGCAGTGTTTAATACAGCTTTGAAATTATATAAAGGAGTATTAATAGCATCTACAAACGCTGTTTGAACCGTTTGAATAAGTTTGAATATGAGACGAAATGAAAGAAAGTTAAAATGTACAAAATAATACTAAATGGTCTTGCAGTGTTTAATACAGCTTAGAAATTATATAAAGAAGTGTTAATAGCATCTACAAACGCTGTTTGAACCGTTTGAATTAGTTTGAATATGAGACGAAATAAAAGAAAATTAAAATGTACAAAATAATACTAAATGGTCTTGCAGTGTTTAATACAGCTTTGAAATTATATAAAGGAGTGTTAATAGCATCTACAAACGCTGTTTGAACCGTTTGAATTAGTTTGAATATGAGACGAAATGAAAGAAAATTAAAATGTCCACAATAATAACTAAATGGTCTTGCAGTGTTTAATACAGCTTTGAAATTATATAAAGGAGTGTTAATAGCATCTACAAACGCTGTTTGAACGTTTGAATTAGTTTGAATATGAGACGAAATGAAAGAAAATTAAAATGTACAAAATAATACTAAATGGTCTTGCAGTGTTTAATACAGCTTTAAAATTCATTAAGGAGTATTAATAGCATCTATAAACGCTGTTTGAACCGTTTGAATTAGGTTGAATATGAGACGAACTGAAAGAAAATTAAAATGTACAAAATAATATTAAATAGTCTTGCAGTGTTTAATACAGCTTTGAAATTATATAAAGGAGTGTTAATAGCATCTACAAACGCTGTTTGAACCGTTTGAATTAGTTTGAATATGAGACGAAATAAAAGAAAATTAAAATGTACACAATAATAACTAAATGGTCTTGCAGTGTTTAATACAGCTTATAAATTATATAAAGGAGTGTTAATAGCATCTACAAACGCTGTTTGAACCGTTTGAATTAGTTTGAATATGAGACGAAATGAAAGAAAATTAAAATGTACACAATAATAACTAAATGGTCTTGCAGTGTTTAATACAGCTTTGAAATTATATAAAGGAGTATTAATAGCATCTACAAACGCTGTTTGAACCGTTTGAATAAGTTTGAATATGAGACGAAATGAAAGAAAGTTAAAATGTACAAAATAAAACTAAATGGTCTTGCAGTGTTTAATACAGCTTAGAAATTATATAAAGAAGTGTTAATAGCATCTACAAACGCTGTTTGAACCGTTTGAATTAGTTTGAATCTGAGACGAAATGAAAGAAAGTTAAAATGTACAAAATAATACTAAATGGTCTTGCAGTGTTTAATACAGCTTTGAAATTATATAAAGGAGTGTTAATAGCATCTACAAACGCTGTTTGAACCGTTTGAATTAGTTTGAATCTGAGACGAAATGAAAGAAAGTTAAAATGTACAAAATAATACTAAATGGTCTTGCAGTGTTTAATACAGCTTTGAAATTATATAAAGGAGTGTTAATAGCATCTACAAACGCTGTTTGAACCGTTTGAATTAGTTTGAATATGAGACGAAATAAAAGAAAATTAAAATGTACAAAATAATAACTAAATGGTCTTGCAGTGTTTAATACAGCTTATAAATTATATAAAGGAGTGTTAATAGCATCTACAAACGCTGTTTGAACCGTTTGCATTAGTTTGAATATGAGGACGAAATGAAAGAAAATTAAAATGTACAAAATAATACTAAATGGTCTTGCAGTGTTTAATACAGCTTGAAATTATATAAAGGAGTATTAATAGCATTTACAAACGCTGTTTGAACCATTTGAATTAGTTTGAATATGAGACGAAATGAAAGAAAATTAAAATGTACACAATAATAACTAAATGGTCTTGCAGTGTTTAATACAGCTTAGAAATTATATAAAGAAATGTTAATAGCATCTACAAACGCTGTTTGAACCGTTTGAATTAGTTTGAATCTGAGACGAAATGAAAGAAAGTTAAAATGTACAAAATAATACTAAATGGTCTTGCAGTGTTTAATACAGCTTTGAAATTATATAAAGGAGTGTTAATAGCATCTACAAACGCTGTTTGAACCGTTTGAATTAGTTTGAATATGAGACGAAATGAAAGAAAATTAAAATGTACAAAATAATACTAAATGGTCTTGCAGTGTTTAATACAGCTTTAAAATTCATTAAGGAGTATTAATAGCATCTATAAACGCTGTTTGAACCGTTTGAATTAGGTTGAATATGAGACGAACTGAAAGAAAATTAAAATGTACAAAATAATATTAAATAGTCTTGCAGTGTTTAATACAGCTTTGAAATTATATAAAGGAGTGTTAATAGCATCTACAAACGCTGTTTGAACCGTTTGAATTAGTTTGAATATGAGACGAAATAAAAGAAAATTAAAATGTACACAATAATAACTAAATGGTCTTGCAGTGTTTAATACAGCTTATAAATTAGATAAAGGAGTGTTAATAGCATCTACAAACGCTGTTTGAACCGTTTGAATTAGTTTGAATATGAGACGAAATGAAAGAAAATTAAAATGTACACAATAATAACTAAATGGTCTTGCAGTGTTTAATACAGCTTTGAAATTATATAAAGGAGTATTAATAGCATCTACAAACGCTGTTTTGAACCGTTTGAATAAGTTTGAATATGAGACGAAATGAAAGAAAGTTAAAATGTACAAAATAAAACTAAATGGTCTTGCAGTGTTTAATACAGCTTAGAAATTATATAAAGAAGTGTTAATAGCATCTACAAACGCTGTTTGAACCGTTTGAATTAGTTTGAATCTGAGACGAAATGAAAGAAAGTTAAAATGTACAAAATAATACTAAATGGTCTTGCAGTGTTTAATACAGCTTTGAAATTATATAAAGGAGTGTTAATAGCATCTACAAACGCTGTTTGAACCGTTTGAATTAGTTTGAATCTGAGACGAAATGAAAGAAAGTTAAAATGTACAAAATAATACTAAATGGTCTTGCAGTGTTTAATACAGCTTTGAAATTATATAAAGGAGTGTTAATAGCATCTACAAACGCTGTTTGAACCGTTTGAATTAGTTTGAATATGAGACGAAATGAAAGAAAATTAAAATGTACAAAATAATAACTAAATGGTCTTGCAGTGTTTAATACAGCTTATAAATTATATAAAGGAGTGTTAATAGCATCTACAAACGCTGTTTGAACCGTTTGCATTAGTTTGAATATGAGACGAAATGAAAGAAAATTAAAATGTACAAAATAATACTAAATGGTCTTGCAGTGTTTAATACAGCTTTGAAATTATATAAAGGAGTATTAATAGCATTTACAAACGCTGTTTGAACCATTTGAATTAGTTTGAATATGAGACGAAATGAAAGAAAATTAAAATGTACACAATAATAACTAAATGGTCTTGCAGTGTTAATACAGCTTAGAAATTATATAAAGAAATGTTAATAGCATCTACAAACGCTGTTTGAACCGTTTGAATTAGTTTGAATCTGAGACGAAATGAAAGAAAGTTAAAATGTACAAAATAATACTAAATGGTCTTGCAGTGTTTAATACAGCTTAGAAATTATATAAAGGAGTGTTAATAGCATCTACAAACGCTGTTTGAACCGTTTGAATTAGTTTGAATATCAGACGAAATGAAAGAAAATTAAAATGTACACAATAATAACTAAATGGTCTTGCAGTGTTTAATACAGCTTATAAATTATATAAAGGAGTGTTAATAGCATCTACAAACGCTGTTTGAACCGTTTGCATTAGTTTGAATATGAGACGAAATGAAAGAAAATTAAAATTTGCACAATAATAACAAAATGGTCTTGCAGTGTTTAATACAGCTTATAAATTATATAAAGGAGTGTTAATAGCATCTACAAACGCTGTTTGAGCCGTTTGAATTAGTTTGAATATCAGACGAAATGAAAGAAAATTAAAATGTACACAATAATAACTAAATGGTCTTGCAGTGTTTAATACAGCTTTGAAATTATATAAAGGAGTATTAATAGCATCTACAAACGCTGTTTGAACCGTTTGAATTAGTTTGAATATAAGACGAAATGAAAGAATGTTAAAATGTACAAAAACTAACGGGTCTTGCAGTGTTTAATGCAGCTTAGAAATTATATAAAGGAGTGTTAATAGCATCTACAAACGCTGTTTGAGCCGTTTGAATTAGTTTGAATATGAGACGAAATGAAAGAAAATTAAAAATGTACAAAATAATACTAAATGGTCTTCCAGTGTTTAATACAGCTTAGAAATTATATAAAGGAGTGTTAATAGCATCTACAAACGCTGTTTGAACCGTTTGAATTAGTTTGAATATGAGACGAAATGAAAGAAAATTTAAATGTACAAAATAATAATAAATGGTCTTGCAGTGTTTAATACAGCTTAGAAATTATATAAAGGAGTGTTAATAGCATCTACAAACGCTGTTTGAACCGTTTGAATTAGTTTGAATATGAGACGAAATGAAAGAAAGTTAAAATGTACAAAATAATACTAAATGGTCTTGCAGTGTTTAATACAGCTTAGAAATTATATAAAGGAGTGTTAATAGCATCTACAAACGCTGTCTGAACCGTTTGAATTAGTTTGAATATGAGACGAAATGAAAGAAAATTAAAATGTACAAAATAATACTAAATGGTCTTGCAGTGTTTAATACAGTTTTGAAATTATATAAAGGAGTGTTAATAGCATCTACAAACGCTGTTTGAACCGTTTGAATTAGTTTGAATATGAGACGAAATGAAAGAAAATTAAAATCTACACAATAATAACTAAATGGTCTTGCAGTGTTTAATACAGCTTATAAATTATATAAAGGAGTGTTAATAGCATCTACAAACGCTGTTTGAACCGTTTGAATTAGTTTGAATATTAGACGAAATGAAAGAAAACTAAAATGTACAAAATAATACTAAATGGTCTTGCAGTGTTTAATACAGCTTTAAAATTACATAAAGGAGTATTAATAGCATCTACAAACGCTGTTTGAACCGTTTGAATTAGTTTGAATATGAGACGAACTGAAAGAAAATTAAATGTACAAAATAATACTAAATGGTCTTGCAGTGTTTAATACAGCTTTGAAATTAGATAAAGGAGTGTTAATAGCATCTACAAACGCTGTTTGAACCGTTTGAATTAGTTTGAATATGAGACGAAATGAAAGAAAATTAAATGTACACAATAATAACTAAATGGTCTTGCAGTGTTTAATACAGCTTATAAATTATATAAAAGAGTGTTAATAGCATCTACAAACGCTGTTTGAACCGTTTGAATTAGTTTGAATATGAGACGAAATGAAAGAAAATTTAAATGTACAAAATAATAATAAATGGTCTTGCAGTGTTTAATACAGCTTAGAAATTATATAAAGGAGTGTTAATAGCATCTACAAACGCTGTTTGAACCGTTTGAATTAGTTTGAATATGAGACGAAATGAAAGAAAGTTAAAATGTACAAAATAATACTAAATGGTCTTGCAGTGTTTAATACAGCTTAGAAATTATATAAAGGAGTGTTAATAGCATCTACAAACGCTGTCTGAACCGTTTGAATTAGTTTGAATATGAGACGAAATGAAAGAAAATTAAAATGTACAAAATAATACTAAATGGTCTTGCAGTGTTTAATACAGTTTTGAAATTATATAAAGGAGTGTTAATAGCATCTACAAACGCTGCTTGAACCGTTTGAATTAGTTTGAATATGAGACGAAATGAAAGAAAATTAAAATCTACACAATAATAACTAAATGGTCTTGCAGTGTTTAATACAGCTTATAAATTATATAAAGGAGTGTTAATAGCATCTACAAATGCTGTTTGAACCGCTTGAATTAGTTTGAATATTAGACGAAATGAAAGAAAACTAAAATGTACAAAATAATGTTAAATGGTCTTGCAGTGTTTAATACAGCTTTAAAATTACATAAAGGAGTATTAATAGCATCTACAAACGCTGTTTGAACCGTTTGAATTAGTTTGAATATGAGACGAACTGAAAGAAAATTAAAATGTACAAAATAATACTAAATGGTCTTGCAGTGTTTAATACAGCTTTGAAATTAGATAAAGGAGTGTTAATAGCATCTACAAACGCTGTTTGAACCGTTTGAATTAGTTTGAATATGAGACGAAATGAAAGAAAATTAAAATGTACACAATAATAACTAAATGGTCTTGCAGTGTTTAATACAGCTTATAAATTATATAAAAGAGTGTTAATAGCATCTACAAACGCTGTTTGAACCGTTTGAATTAGTTTGAATATGAGACGAAATGAAAGAAAATTAAAATGTACACAATAATAACTAAATGGTCTTGCAGTGTTTAATACAGCTTTGAAATTATATAAAGGAGTATTAATAGCATCTACAAACGCTGTTTGAACCGTTTGAATTAGTTTGAATATGAGACGAAATGAAAGAAAGTTAAAATGTACAAAATAATACTAAATGGTCTTGCAGTGTTTAATACAGCTTAGAAATTATATAAAGAAGTGTTAATAGCATCTACAAACGCTATTTGAACCGTTTGAATTAGTTTGAATCTGAAACGAAATGAAAGAAAGTTAAAATGTACAAAATAATACTAAATGGTCTTGCAGTGTTTAATACAGTTTAGAAATTATATAAAGGAGTGTTAATAGCATCTACAAACGCTGTTTGAACCGTTTGAATTAGTTTGAATATGAGACGAAATGAAAGAAAGTTAAAATGTACAAAATAATACTAAATGGTCTTGCAGTGTTTAATACAGCTTAGAAATTATATAAAGAAGTGTTAGTAGCATCTACAAACGCTGTTTGAACCGTTTGTATTAGTTTGAATCTGAGACGAAATGAAAGAAAATTAAAATGTACAAAATAATACTAAATGGTCTTGCAGTGTTTAATACAGCTTTGAAATTATATAAAGGAGTGTTAATAGCATCTACAAACGCTGTTTGAACCGTTTGAATTAGTTTGAATATGAGACGAAATGAAAGAAAGTTAAAATGTACAAAATAATACTAAATGGTCTTGCAGTGTTTCCTACAGTTTAGAAATTATATAAAGGAGCGTTAATAGCATCTACAAACGCTGTTTGAACCGTTTGAATTAGTTTGAATATGAGAAGAAATGAAAGAAAATTAAAATGTACAAAATAATACTAAATGGTCTTGCAGTGTTTAATACAGCTTTGAAATTATATAAAGGAGTATTAATAGCATCTACAAACGCTGTTTGAACCGTTTGAATTAGTTTGAATATGAGACGAAATGAAAGAATGTTAAAATGTACAAAATAATACTAAATGGTCTTGCAGTGTTTAATACAGCTTAGAAATTATATAAAGGAGTGTTAATAACATCTACAAACGCTGTTTGAACCGTTTGAATTAGTTTGAATATGAGACGAAATGAAAGAAAATTAAAAATGTGCAAAATAATACTAAATGGTCTTGCAGTGTTTAATACAGCTTAGAAATTATATAAAGGAGTGTTAATAGCATCTACAAACGCTGCTTGAACCGTTTGAATTAGTTTGAATATGAGACGAAATGAAAGAAAATTAAAATGTACAAAATAATTCTAAATGGTCTTGCAGTGTTTAATACAGCTTTGAAATTATATAAAGGAGTGTTAATAGCATCTACAAACGCTGTTTGAACCGTTTGAATTAGTTTGAATATGAGACGAAATGAAAGAAAATTAAAATGTACACAATAATAACTAAATGGTCTTGCAGTGTTTAATACAGCTTATAAATTACATAAAGGAGTGTTAATAGCATCTACAAACGCTGTTTGAACCGTTTGAATTAGTTTGAGTATGAGACGAAATGAAAGAAAATTAAAATGTACAAAATAATACTAAATGGTCTTGCAGTGTTTAATACAGCTTTAAAATTCATTAAGGAGTATTAATAGCATCTACAAATGCTGTTTGAACCGTTTGAATTAGGTTGAATATGAGACGAACTGAAAGAAAATTAAAATGTACAAAATAATATTAAATAGTCTTGCAGTGTTTAATACAGCTTTGAAATTATATAAAGGAGTGTTAATAGCATCTACAAACGCTGTTTGAACCGTTTGAATTAGTTTGAATATGAGACGAAATAAAAGAAAATTAAAATGTACACAATAATAACTAAATGGTCTTGCAGTGTTTAATACAGCTTATAAATTATATAAAGGAGTGTTAATAGCATCTACAAACGCTGTTTGAACCGTTTGAATTAGTTTGAATATGAGACGAAATGAAAGAAAATTAAAATGTACACAATAATAACTAAATGGTCTTGCAGTGTTTAATACAGCTTTGAAATTATATAAAGGAGTATTAATAGCATCTACAAACGCTGTTTGAACCGTTTGAATAAGTTTGAATATGAGACGAAATGAAAGAAAGTTAAAATGTACAAAATAAAACTAAATGGTCTTGCAGTGTTTAATACAGCTTAGAAATTATATAAAGAAGTGTTAATAGCATCTACAAACGCTGTTTGAACCGTTTGAATTAGTTTGAATCTGAGACGAAATGAAAGAAAGTTAAAATGTACAAAATAATACTAAATGGTCTTGCAGTGTTTAATACAGCTTTGAAATTATAAAGGAGTGTTAATAGCATCTACAAACGCTGTTTGAACCGTTTGAATTAGTTTGAATATGAGACGAAATGAAAGAAAATTAAAATGTACAAAATAATACTAAATGGTCTTGCAGTGTTTAATACAGCTTTGAAATTATATAAAGGAGTATTAATAGCATTTACAAACGCTGTTTGAACCATTTGAATTAGTTTGAATATGAGACGAAATGAAAGAAAATTAAAATGTACACAATAATAACTAAATGGTCTTGCAGTGTTTAATACAGCTTTGAAATTATATAAACGAGTGTTAATGGCATCTAAAAACGCTGTTTGAACCGTTTGAATTAGTTTGAATATGAGACGAAATGAAAGAAAATTAAAATGTACACAATAATAACTAAATAGTCTTGCAGTGTTTAATACAGCTTTGAAATTATATAAAGGAGTATTAATAGCATCTACAAACGCTGTTTGAACCGTTTGAATAAGTTTGAATATGAGACGAAATGAAAGAAAGTTAAAATGTACAAAATAATACTAAATGGTCTTGCAGTGTTTAATACAGCTTAGAAATTATATAAAGAAGTGTTAATAGCATCTACAAACGCTGTTTGAACCGTTTGAATTAGTTTGAATATGAGACGAAATAAAAGAAAATTAAAATGTACAAAATAATACTAAATGGTCTTGCAGTGTTTAATACAGCTTTGAAGTTATATAAAGGAGTGTTAATAGCATCTACAAACGCTGTTTGAACCGTTTGAATTAGTTTGAATATGAGACGAAATGAAAGAAAATTAAAATGTCCACAATAATAACTAAATGGTCTTGCAGTGTTTAATACAGCTTTGAAATTATATAAAGGAGTGTTAATAGCATCTACAAACGCTGTTTGAAACCGTTTGAATTAGTTTGAATATGAGACGAAATGAAAGAAAATTAAAATGTACACAATAATAACTAAATGGTCTTGCAGTGTTTAATACAGCTTTGAAATTATATAAAGGAGTATTAATAGCATCTACAAACGCTGTTTGAACCGTTTGAATAAGTTTGAATATGAGACGAAATGAAAGAAAGTTAAAATGTACAAAATAATACTAAATGGTCTTGCAGTGTTTAATACAGCTTTGAAATTATATAAAGGAGTGTTAATAGCATCTACAAACGCTGTTTGAACCGTTTGAGTTAGTTTGAATATGAGACGAAATGAAATAAAATTAAAATGTACAAAATAATACTAAATGGTCTTGCAGTGTTTAATACAGCTTTGAAATTATATAAAGGAGTATTAATAGCATTTACAAACGCTGTTTGAACCGTTTGAATTAGTTTGAATATGAGACGAAATGAAAGAAAATTAAAATGTACACAATAATAACTAAATGGTCTTGCAGTGTTTAATACAGCTTTGAAATTATATAAAGGAGTGTTAATAGCATCTAAAAACGCTGTTTGAACCGTTTGAATTAGTTTGAATATGAGACGAAATGAAAGAAAATTAAAATGTACACAATAATAACTAAATGGTCTTGCAGTGTTTAATACAGTTTTGAAATTATATAAAGGAGTGTTAATAGCATCTACAAACGCTTTTTAACCGTTTGAATTAGTTTGAATATGAGACGAAATGAAAGAAAATTAAAATCTACACAATAATAACTAAATGGTCTTGCAGTGTTTAATACAGCTTATAAATTATATAAAGGAGTGTTAATAGCATCTACAAACGCTGTTTGAACTGTTTGAATTAGTTTGAATATTAGACGAAATGAAAGAAAACTAAAATGTACAAAATAATACTAAATGGTCTTGCAGTGTTTAATACAGCTTTAAAATTACATAAAGGAGTATTAATAGCATCTACAAACGCTGTTTGAACCGTTTGAATTAGTTTGAATATGAGACGAACTGAAAGAAAATTAAAATGTACAAAATAATACTAAATGGTCTTGCAGTGTTTAATACAGCTTTGAAATTAGATAAAGGAGTGTTAATAGCATCTACAAACGCTGTTTGAACCGTTTGAATTAGTTTGAATATGAGACGAAATGAAAGAAAATTAAAATGTACACAATAATAACTAAATGGTCTTGCAGTGTTTAATACAGCTTATAAATTATATAAAAGAGTGTTAATAGCATCTACAAACGCTGTTTGAACCGTTTGAATTAGTTTGAATATGAGACGAAATGAAAGAAAATGTAAATGTACAAAATAATAATAAATGGTCTTGCAGTGTTTAATACAGCTTAGAAATTATATAAAGGAGTGTTAATAGCATCTACAAACGCTGTTTGAACCGTTTGAATTAGTTTGAATATGAGACGAAATGAATGAAAGTTAAAATGTACAAAATAATACTAAATGGTCTTGCAGTGTTTAATACAGCTTAGAAATTATATAAAGGAGTGTTAATAGCATCTACAAACGCTGTCTGAACCGTTTGAATTAGTTTGAATATGAGACGAAATGAAAGAAAATTAAAATGTACAAAATAATACTAAATGGTCTTGCAGTGTTTAATACAGTTTTGAAATTATATAAAGGAGTGTTAATAGCATCTACAAACGCTGTTTGAACCGTTTGAATTAGTTTGAATATGAGACGAAATGAAAGAAAATTAAAATCTACACAATAATAACTAAATGGTCTTGCAGTGTTTAATACAGCTTATAAATTATATAAAGGAGTGTTAATAGCATCTACAAACGCTGTTTGAACCGTTTGAATTAGTTTGAATATTAGACGAAATGAAAGAAAACTAAAATGTACAAAATAATGTTAAATGGTCTTGCAGTGTTTAATACAGCTTTAAAATTACATAAAGGAGTATTAATAGCATCTACAAACGCTGTTTGAACCGTTTGAATTAGTTTGAATATGAGACGTACTGAAAGAAAATTAAAATGTACAAAATAATACTAAATGGTCTTGCAGTGTTTAATACAGCTTTGAAATTAGATAAAGGAGTGTTAATAGCATCTACAAACGCTGTTTGAACCGTTTGAATTAGTTTGAATATGAGACGAAATGAAAGAAAATTAAAATGTACACAATAATAACTAAATGGTCTTGCAGTGTTTAATACAGCTTATAAATTATATAAAAGAGTGTTAATAGCATCTACAAACGCTGTTTGAACCGTTTGAATTAGTTTGAATATGAGACGAAATGAAAGAAAATTAAAATGTACACAATAATAACTAAATGGTCTTGCAGTGTTTAATACAGCTTTGAAATTATATAAAGGAGTATTAATAGCATCTACAAACGCTGTTTGAACCGTTTGAATTAGTTTGAATATGAGACGAAATGAAAGAAAGTTAAAATGTACAAAATAATACTAAATGGTCTTGCAGTGTTTAATACAGCTTAGAAATTATATAAAGAAGTGTTAATAGCATCTACAAACGCTATTTGAACCGTTTGAATTAGTTTGAATCTGAAACGAAATGAAAGAAAGTTAAAATGTACAAAATAATACTAAATGGTCTTGCAGTGTTTAATACAGTTTAGAAATTATATAAAGGAGTGTTAATAGCATCTACAAACGCTGTTTGAACCGTTTGAATTAGTTTGAATATGAGACGAAATGAAAGAAAGTTAAAATGTACAAAATAATACTAAATGGTCTTGCAGTGTTTAATGCAGCTTAGAAATTATATAAAGAAGTGTTAATAGCATCTACAAACGCTGTTTGAACCGTTTGTATTAGTTTGAATCTGAGACGAAATGAAAGAAAATTAAAATGTACAAAATAATACTAAATGGTCTTGCAGTGTTTAATACAGCTTTGAAATTATATAAAGGAGTGTTAATAGCATCTACAAACGCTGTTTGAACCGTTTGAATTAGTTTGAATATGAGACGAAATGAAAGAAAGTTAAAATGTACAAAATAATACTAAATGGTCTTGCAGTGTTTCCTACAGTTTAGAAATTATATAAAGGAGCGTTAATAGCATCTACAAACGCTGTTTGAACCGTTTGAATTAGTTTGAATATGAGAAGAAATGAAAGAAAATTAAAATGTACAAAATAATACTAAATGGTCTTGCAGTGTTTAATACAGCTTTGAAATTATATAAAGGAGTATTAATAGCATCTACAAACGCTGTTTGAACCGTTTGAATTAGTTTGAATATGAGACGAAATGAAAGAATGTTAAAATGTACAAAATAATACTAAATGGTCTTGCAGTGTTTAATACAGCTAAGAAATTATATAAAGGAGTGTTAATAACATCTACAAACGCTGTTTGAACCGTTTGAATTAGTTTGAATATGAGACGAAATGAAAGAAAATTAAAAATGTGCAAAATAATACTAAATGGTCTTGCAGTGTTTAATACAGCTTAGAAATTATATAAAGGAGTGTTAATAGCATCTACAAACGCTGCTTGAACCGTTTGAATTAGTTTGAATATGAGACGAAATGAAAGAAAATTAAAATGTACAAAATAATTCTAAATGGCCTTGCAGTGTTTAATACAGCATTGAAATTATATAAAGGAGTGTTAATAGCATCTACAAACGCTGTTTGAACCGTTTGAATTAGTTTGAATATGAGACGAAATGAAAGAAAATTAAAATGTACACAATAATAACTAAATGGTCTTGCAGTGTTTAATACAGCTTATAAATTACATAAAGGAGTGTTAATAGCATCTACAAACGCTGTTTGAACCGTTTGAATTAGTTTGAATATGAGACGAAATGAAAGAAAATTAAAATGTACAAAATAATACTAAATGGTCTTGCAGTGTTTAATACAGCTTTAAAATTCATTAAGGAGTATTAATAGCATCTACAAACGCTGTTTGAACCGTTTGAATTAGGTTGAATATGAGACGAACTGAAAGAAAATTAAAATGTACAAAATAATATTAAATAGTCTTGCAGTGTTTAATACAGCTTTGAAATTATATAAAGGAGTGTTAATAGCATCTACAAACGCTGTTTGAACCGTTTGAATTAGTTTGAATATGAGACGAAATAAAAGAAAATTAAAATGTACACAATAATAACTAAATGGTCTTGCAGTGTTTAATACAGCTTATAAATTATATAAAGGAGTGTTAATAGCATCTACAAACGCTGTTTGAACCGTTTGAATTAGTTTGAATATGAGACGAAATGAAAGAAAATTAAAATGTACACAATAATAACTAAATGGTCTTGCAGTGTTTAATACAGCTTTGAAATTATATAAAGGAGTATTAATAGCATCTACAAACGCTGTTTGAACCGTTTGAATAAGTTTGAATATGAGACGAAATGAAAGAAAGTTAAAATGTACAAAATAAAACTAAATGGTCTTGCAGTGTTTAATACAGCTTAGAAATTATATAAAGAAGTGTTAATAGCATCTACAAACGCTGTTTGAACCGTTTGAATTAGTTTGAATCTGAGACGAAATGAAAGAAAGTTAAAATGTACAAAATAATACTAAATGGTCTTGCAGTGTTTAATACAGCTTTGAAATTATATAAAGGAGTGTTAATAGCATCTACAAACGCTGTTTGAACTGTTTGAATTAGTTTGAATATGAGACGAAATGAAAGAAAATTAAAATGTACAAAATAATACTAAATGGTCTTGCAGTGTTTAATACAGCTTTGAAATTATATAAAGGAGTATTAATAGCATTTACAAACGCTGTTTGAACCATTTGAATTAGTTTGAATATGAGACGAAATGAAAGAAAATTAAAATGTACACAATAATAACTAAATGGTCTTGCAGTGTTTAATACAGCTTTGAAATTATATAAACGAGTGTTAATAGCATCTAAAAACGCTGTTTGAACCGTTTGAATTAGTTTGAATATGAGACGAAATGAAAGAAAATTAAAATGTACACAATAATAACTAAATAGTCTTGCAGTGTTTAATACAGCTTTGAAATTATATAAAGGAGTATTAATAGCATCTACAAACGCTGTTTGAACCGTTTGAATAAGTTTGAATATGAGACGAAATGAAAGAAAGTTAAAATGTACAAAATAATACTAAATGGTCTTGCAGTGTTTAATACAGCTTAGAAATTATATAAAGAAGTGTTAATAGCATCTACAAACGCTGTTTGAACCGTTTGAATTAGTTTGAATATGAGACGAAATAAAAGAAAATTAAAATGTACAAAATAATACTAAATGGTCTTGCAGTGTTTAATACAGCTTTGAAATTATATAAAGGAGTGTTAATAGCATCTACAAACGCTGTTTGAACCGTTTGAATTAGTTTGAATATGAGACGAAATGAAAGAAAATTAAAATGTCCACAATAATAACTAAATGGTCTTGCAGTGTTTAATACAGCTTTGAAATTATATAAAGGAGTGTTAATAGCATCTACAAACGCTGTTTGAACCGTTTGAATTAGTTTGAATATGAGACGAAATGAAAGAAAATTAAAATGTACACAATAATAACTAAATGGTCTTGCAGTGTTTAATACAGCTTTGAAATTATATAAAGGAGTATTAATAGCATCTACAAACGCTGTTTGAACCGTTTGAATAAGTTTGAATATGAGACGAAATGAAAGAAAGTTAAAATGTACAAAATAATACTAAATGGTCTTGCAGTGTTTAATACAGCTTTGAAATTATATAAAGGAGTGTTAATAGCATCTACAAACGCTGTTTGAACCGTTTGAGTTAGTTTGAATATGAGACGAAATGAAATAAAATTAAAATGTACAAAATAATACTAAATGGTCTTGCAGTGTTTAATACAGCTTTGAAATTATATAAAGGAGTATTAATAGCATTTACAAACGCTGTTTGAACCGTTTGAATTAGTTTGAATATGAGACGAAATGAAACAAAATTAAAATGTACACAATAATAACTAAATGGTCTTGCAGTGTTTAATACAGCTTTGAAATTATATAAACGAGTGTTAATAGCATCTAAAAACGCTGTTTGAACCGTTTGAATTAGTTTGAATATGAGACGAAATGAAAGAAAATTAAAATGTACACAATAAAAACTAAATGGTCTTGCAGTGTTTAATACAGCTTATAAATTATATAAAGGAGTGTTAATAGGATTTACAAACGCTGTTTGAACCGTTTGAATTAGTTTGAATATGAGACGAAATGAAAGAAAATTAAAATGTACACAATAATAACTAAATGGTCTTGCAGTGTTTAATACAGCTTATAAATTATATAAAGGAGTGTTAATAGCATCTACAAACGCTGTTTGAACCGTTTGAATTAGTTTGAATATGAGACGAAATGAAAGAAAATTAAAATGTACACAATAATAACTAAATGGTCTTGCAGTGTTTAATACAGCTTATAAATTATATAAAGGAGTGTTAATAGCATCTACAAACGCTGTTTGAACCGTTTGAATTAGTTTGAATCTGAGACGAAATGAAAGAAAGTTAAAATGTACAAAATAATACTAAATGGTCTTGCAGTGTTTAATACAGCTTTGAAATTATATAAAGGAGGGTTAATAGCATCTACAAACGCCGTTTGAATCGTTTGAATTAGTTTGAAACTGAGACGTATTGAAAGAAAGTTAAAATGTACAAAATAATACTAAATGGTCTTGCAGTGTTTAATACAGCTTCGAAATTATATAAAAGAGTGTTAATAGCATCTACAAACGCTGTGTGAACCGTTTGAATTAGTTTGAATATGAGACGAAATAAAAGAAAATTAAAATGTACAAAATAATACTAAATGGTCTTGCAGTGTTTAATACAGCTTAGAAATTATATAAAGGAGTGTTAATAGCATCTACAAACGCTGTTTGAACCGTTTGAATTAGTTTGAATATGAGACGAAATGAAAGAAAGTTAAAATGTTCAAAATAATACTAAATGGTCTTGCAGTTTTTAATACTGCTTAGAAATTATATAAAGAAGTGTTAATAGCATCTACAATCGCTGTTTGAACCGTTTGAATTAGTTTGAATCTGAGACGAAATGAAAGAAAGTTAAAATGTACAAAATAATACTAAATGGTCTTGCAGTGTTTAATACAGCTTTGAAATTATATAAAGGAGTGTTAATAGCATCTACAAACGCTGTTTGAACCGTTTGAATTAGTTTGAATATGAGACGAAATAAAAGAAAATTAAAATGTACACAATAATAACTAAATGGTCTTGCAGTGTTTAATACAGCTTATAAATTATATAAAGGAGTGTTAATAGCATCTACAAACGCTGTTTGAACCGTTTGAATTAGTTTGAATATGAGACGAAATGAAAGAAAATTAAAATGTACACAATAATAACTAAATGGTCTTGCAGTGTTTAATACAGCTTTGAAATTATATAAAGGAGTATTAATAGCATCTACAAACGCTGTTTGAACCGTTTGAATTAGTTTGAATAAGAGACGAAATGAAAGAAAGTTAAAATGTACAAAATAATACTAAATGGTCTTGCAGTGTTTAATACAGCTTAGAAATTATATAATGAAGTGTTAATAGCATCTACAAACGCTGTTTGAACCGTTTGAATTAGTTTGAATCTGAGACGAAATGAAAGAAAGTTAAAATGTACAAAACAATACTAAATGGTCTTGCAGTGTTTAATACAGCTTTGAAATTATATAAAGGAGTATTAATAGCATCTACAAACGCTATTTGAACCGTTTGAATTAGTTTGAATATGAGACGAAATGAAAGAAAGTTAAAATGTACAAAATAATACTAAATGGTTTTGCAGTGTTTAATACAGCTTAGAAATTATATAAAAGAGTGTTAATAGCATCTACAAACGCTGTTTGAACCGTTTGAATTAGTTTGAATATGAGACGAAATGAAAGAAAATTAAAATGTACACAATAATAACTAAATGGTCTTGCAGTGTTTAATACAGCTTTGAAATTATATAAAGGAGTGTTAGTAGCATCTACAAACGCTGTTTGAACCGTTTGAATTAGTTTGAATATGAGACGAAATGAAAGAAAGTTAAAATGTACAAAATAATACTAAATGGTCTTGCAGTGTTTAATACAGCTTATAAATTATATAAAGGAGTGTTAATAGGATTTACAAACGCTGTTTGAACCGTTTGAATTAGTTTGAATATGAGACGAAATGAAAGAAAATTAAAATGTACACAATAATAACTAAATGGTCTTGCAGTGTTTAATACAGCTTATAAATTATATAAAGGAGTGTTAATAGCATCTACAAACGCTGTTTGAACCGTTTGAATTAGTTTGAATATGAGACGAAATGAAAGAAAATTAAAATGTACACAATAATAACTAAATGGTCTTGCAGTGTTTAATACAGCTTATAAATTATATAAAGGAGTGTTAATAGCATCTACAAACGCTGTTTGAACCGTTTTAATTAGTTTGAATCTGAGACGAAATGAAAGAAAGTTAAAATGTACAAAATAATACTAAATGGTCTTGCAGTGTTTAATACAGCTTTGAAATTATATAAAGGAGGGTTAATAGCATCTACAAACGCTGTTTGAACCGTTTGAATTAGTTTGAATATGAGACGAAATGAAAGAAAATTAAAATGTACACAATAACTAAATGGTCTTGCAGTGTTTAATACAGCTTTGAAATTATATAAAGGAGTGTTAATAGCATCTACAAACGCCGTTTGAATCGTTTGAATTAGTTTGAAACTGAGACGTATTGAAAGAAAGTTAAAATGTACAAAATAATACTAAATGGTCTTGCAGTGTTTAATACAGCTTCGAAATTATATAAAGGAGTGTTAATAGCATCTACAAACGCTGTGTGAACCGTTTGAATTAGTTTGAATATGAGACGAAATAAAAGAAAATTAAAATGTACAAAATAATACTAAATGGTCTTGCAGTGTTTAATACAGCTTAGAAATTATATAAAGGAGTGTTAATAGCATCTACAAACGCTGTTTGAGCCGTTTGAATTAGTTTGAATATGAGACGAAATGAAAGAAAGTTAAAATGTTCAAAATAATACTAAATGGTCTTGCAGTTTTTAATACTGCTTAGAAATTATATAAAGAAGTGTTAATAGCATCTACAATCGCTGTTTGAACCGTTTGAATTAGTTTGAATCTGAGACGAAATGAAAGAAAGTTAAAATGTACAAAATAATACTAAATGGTCTTGCAGTGTTTAATACAGCTTTGAAATTATATAAAGGAGTGTTAATAGCATCTACAAACGCTGTTTGAACCGTTTGAATTAGTTTGAATATGAGACGAAATAAAAGAAAATTAAAATGTACACAATAATAACTAAATGGTCTTGCAGTGTTTAATACAGCTTATAAATTATATAAAGGAGTGTTAATAGCATCTACAAACGCTGTTTGAACCGTTTGAATTAGTTTGAATATGAGACGAAATGAAAGAAAATTAAAATGTACACAATAATAACTAAATGGTCTTGCAGTGTTTAATACAGCTTTGAAATTATATAAAGGAGTATTAATAGCATCTACAAACGCTGTTTGAACCGTTTGAATTAGTTTGAATAAGAGACGAAATGAAAGAAAGTTAAAATGTACAAAATAATACTAAATGGTCTTGCAGTGTTTAATACAGCTTAGAAATTATATAATGAGGTGTTAATAGCATCTACAAACGCTGCTTGAACCGTTTGAATTAGTTTGAATCTGAGACGAAATGAAAGAAAGTTAAAATGTACAAAATAATACTAAATGGTCTTGCAGTGTTTAATACAGCTTTGAAATTATATAAAGGAGTATTAATAGCATCTACAAACGCTATTTGAACCGTTTGAATTAGTTTGAATATGAGACGAAATGAAAGAAAGTTAAAATGTACAAAATAATACTAAATGGTTTTGCAGTGTTTAATACAGCTTAGAAATTATATAAAAGAGTGTTAATAGCATCTACAAACGCTGTTTGAACCGTTTGAATTAGTTTGAATATGAGACGAAATGAAAGAAAGTTAAAATGTACAAAATAATACTAAATGGTCTTGCAGTGTTTAATACAGCTTAGAAATTATATAAAGGAGTGTTAATAGCATCTACAAACGCTGTTTGTACCGTTTGAATTAGTTTGAATCTGAGACGAAATGAAAGAAAGTTAAAATGTACAAAATAATACTAAATGGTCTTGCAGTGTTTAATACAGCTTTGAAATTATATAAAGGAGTGTTAATAGCATCTACAAACGCTGTTTGAACCGTTTGAATTAGTTTGAATATGAGACGAAATGAAAGAAAATTAAAATGTACACAATAATAACTAAATGGTCTTGCAGTGTTTAATACAGCTTTGAAATTATATAAAGGAGTGTTAATAGCATCTACAAACGCTGTTTGAACCGTTTGAATTAGTTTGAATATGAGACGAAATGAAAGAAAATTAAAATGTACACAATAATAACTAAATGGTCTTGCAGTGTTTAATACAGCTTTGAAATTATATAAAGGAGTGTTAATAGCATCTAAAAACGCTGTTTGAACCGTTTGAATTAGTTTGAATATGAGACGAAATGAAAGAAAATTAAAATGTACACTATAATAACTAAATGGTCTTGCAGTGTTTAATACAGCTTTGAAATTATATAAAGGAGTGTTAATAGCATCTACAAACGCTGTTTGAACCGTTTGAATTAGTTTGAATATGAGACGAAATGAAAGAAAATTAAAATGTACAAAATAATACTAAATGGTCTTGCAGTGTTTAATACAGCTTATAAATTATATAAAGGAGTGTTAATAGGATTTACAAACGCTGTTTCAACCGTTTGAATTAGTTTGAATCTGAGACGAAATGAAAGAAAGTTAAAATGTACAAAATAATACTAAATGGTCTTGCAGTGTTTAATACAGCTTTGAAATTATATAAAGGAGTGTTAATAGCATCTACAAACGCTGTTTGAACCGTTTGAAATAGTTTGAATATGAGACGAAATGAAAGAAAATTAAAATGTACACAATAACTAAATGGTCCTGCAGTGTTTAATACAGCTTTGAAATTATATAAAGGAGTGTTAATAGCATCTACAAACGCTGTGTGAACCGTTTGAATTAGTTTGAATATGAGACGAAATAAAAGAAAATTAAAATGTACAAAATAATACTAAATGGTCTTGCAGTGTTTAATTCAGCTTAGAAATTATATAAAGGAGTGTTAATAGCATCTACAAACGCTGTTTGAACCGTTTGAATTAGTTTGAATATGAGACGAAATGAAAGAAAGTTAAAATGTACAAAATAATACTAAATGGTCTTGCAGTTTTTAATACAGCTTAGAAATTATATAAAGAAGTGTTAATAGCATCTACAATCGCTGTTTGAACCGTTTGAATTAGTTTGAATCTGAGACGAAATGAAAGAAAGTTAAAATGTACAAAATAATACTAAATGGTCTTGCAGTGATTAATACAGCTTTGAAATTATATAAAGGAGTGTTAATAGCATCTACAAACGCTGTTTGAACCGTTTGAATTAGTTTGAATATGAGACGAAATGAAAGAAAATTAAAATGTACACAATAATAACTAAATGGTCTTGCAGTGTTTAATACAGCTTTGAAATTATATAAAGGAGTATTAATAGCATCTACAAACGCTGTTTGAACCGTTTGAATTAGTTTGAATATGAGACGAAATGAAAGAAAGTTAAAATGTACAAAATAATACTAAATGGTCTTGCAGTTTTTAATACAGCTTAGAAATTATATAAAGAAGTGTTAATAGCATCTACAATCGCTGTTTGAACCGTTTGAATTAGTTTGAATCTGAGACGAAATGAAAGAAAGTTAAAATGTACAAAATAATACTAAATGGTCTTGCAGTGTTTAATACAGCTTTGAAATTATATAAAGGAGTGTTAATAGCATCTACAAACGCTGTTTGAACCGTTTGAATTAGTTTGAATATGAGACGAAATGAAAGAAAGTTAAAATGTACAAAATAATACTAAATGGTCTTGCAGTGTTTAATACAGCTTAGAAATTATATAAAGAAGTGTTAATAGCATCTACAAACGCTGTTTGAACCGTTTGAATTAGTTTGAATCTGAGACGAAATGAAAGAAAGTTAAAATGTACAAAATAATACTAAATGGTCTTGCAGTGTTTAATACAGCTTTGAAATTATATAAAAGAGTGTTAATAGCATCTACAAACGCTGTTTGAACCGTTTGCATTAGTTTGAATATGAGACGAAATGAAAGAAAATTAAAATTTCCACAATAATAACTAAATGGTCTTGCAGTGTTTAATACAGCTTATAAATTATATAAAGGAGTGTTAATAGCATCTACAAACGCTGTTTGAACCGTTTGAATTAGTTTGAATATCAGACGAAATGAAAGAAAATTAAAATGTACACAATAATAACTAAATGGTCTTGCAGTGTTTAATACAGCTTTGAAATTATATAAAGGAGTATTAATAGCATCTACAAACGCTGTTTGAACCGTTTGAATTAGTTTGAATATGAGACGAAATGAAAGAAAGTTAAAATGTACAAAATAATACTAAATGGTCTTGCAGTGTTTAATACAGCTTAGAAATTATATAAAGAAGTGTTAATAGCATCTACAAACGCTGTTTGAACCGTTTGAATTAGTTTGAATCTGAGACGAAATGAAAGAAAGTTAAAATGTACGAAATAATACTAAATGGTCTTGCAGAGTTTAATACAGCTTCGAAATTATATAAAGGAGTGTTAATAGCATCTACAAACGCTGTTTGAACCGTTTGAATTAGTTTGAATATGAGACGAAATAAAAGAAAATTAAAATGTACAAAATAATACTAAATGGTCTTGCAGTGTTTAATACAGCTTTAAAATTCATTAAGGAGTATTAATAGCATCTACAAACGCTGTTTGAACCGTTTGAATTAGGTTGAATATGAGACGAACTGAAAGAAAATTAAAATGTACAAAATAATACTAAATGGTCTTGCAGTGTTTAATACAGCTTTGAAATTATATAAAGGAGTGTTAATAGCATCTACAAACGCTGTTTGAACCGTTTGAATTAGTTTGAATATGAGACGAAATGAAAGAAAATTAAAATGTACACAATAACTAAATGGTCTTGCAGTGTTTAATACAGCTTTGAAATTATATAAAGGAGTGTTAATAGCATCTACAAACGCCGTTTGAACCGTTTGAATTAGTTTGAATCTGAGACGTATTGAAAGAAAGTTAAAATGTACAAAATAATACTAAATGGTCTTGCAGTGTTTAATACAGCTTTGAAATTATATAAAGGAGTGTTAATAGCATCTACAAACGCTGTGTGAACCGTTTGAATTAGTTTGAATATGAGACGAAATAAAAGAAACTTAAAATGTACACAATAATAACTAAATGGACTTGCAGTGTTTAATACAGCTTATAAATTATATAAAGGAGTGTTAATAGCATCTACAAACGCTGTTTGAACCGTTTGAATTAGTTGGAATATGAGACGAAATGAAAGAAAATTAAAATGTACACAATAACAACTAAATGGTCTTGCAGTGTTTAATACAGCTTTGAAATTATATAAAGGAGTATTAATAGCATCAACAAACGCTGTTTGAACCGTTTGAATTGGTTTGAATATGAGACGAAATGAAAGAAAGTTAAAATGTACAAAATAATACCAAATGGTCTTGCAGTGTTTAATACAGCTTAGAAATTATATAATGAAGTGTTAATAGCATCTACAAACGCTGTTTGAACTGTTTGAATTAGTTTGAATCTGAGACGAAATGAAAGAAAGTTAAAATGTACAAAATAATACTAAATGGTCTTGCAGTGTTTAATACAGTATAGAAATTATATAAAGGAGTGTTGTTAGCATCTACAAACGCTGTTTGAACCGTTTGAATTAGTTTGAATATGAGACGAAATGAAAGAAAATTAAAATGTACAAAATAATACTAAATGGTCTTGCAGTGTTTAATACACTTAGAAATTATATAAAAGAGTGTTAATAGCATCTACAAACGCTGTTTGAACCGTTTGAATTAGTTTGAATATGAGACGAAATGAAAGAAAGTTAAAATGTACAAAATAATACTAAATGGTCTTGCAGTGTTTAATACAGCTTAGAAATTATATAAAGGAGTGTTAATAGCATCTACAAACGCTGTTTGAACCGTTTGAATTAGTTTGAATCTGAGACGAAATGAAAGAAAGTTAAAATGTACAAAATAATACTAAATGGTCTTGCAGTGTTTAATACAGCTTATAAATTATATAAAGGAGTGTTAATAGCATCTACAAACGCTGTTTGAACCGTTTGAATTAGTTTGAATATGAGACGAAATAAAAGAAAATTAAAATGTACAAAATAATACTAAATGGTCTTGCAGTGTTTAATACAGCTTTGAAATTATATAAAGGAGTGTTAATAGCATCTACAAACGCTGTTTGAACCGTTTGAATTAGTTTGAATATGAGACGAAATGAAAGAAAATTAAAATGTCCACAATAATAACTAAATGGTCTTGCAGTGTTTAATACAGCTTTGAAATTATATAAAGGAGTGTTAATAGCATCTAAAAACGCTGTTTGAACCGTTTGAATTAGTTTGAATATGAGACGAAATGAAAGAAAATTAAAATGTACACTATAATAACTAAATGGTCTTGCAGTGTTTAATACAGCTTTGAAATTATATAAAGGAGTGTTAATAGCATCTACAAACGCTGTTTGAACCGTTTGAATTAGTTTGAATCTGAGACGAAATGAAAGAAAGTTAAAATGTACAAAATAATACTAAATGGTCTTGCAGTGTTTAATACAGCTTTGAAATTATATAAAGGAGTGTTAATAGCATCTACAAACGCTGTTTGAACCGTTTGAATTAGTTTGAATATGAGACGAAATGAAAGAAAATTAAAATGTACAAAATAATACTAAATGGTCTTGCAGTGTTTAATACAGCTTATAAATTATATAAAGGAGTGTTAATAGGATTTACAAACGCTGTTTCAACCGTTTGAATTAGTTTGAATCTGAGACGAAATGAAAGAAAGTTAAAATGTACAAAATAATACTAAATGGTCTTGCAGTGTTTAATACAGCTTTGAAATTATATAAAGGAGTGTTAATAGCATCTACAAATGCTGTTTGAACCGTTTGAATTAGTTTGAATATGAGACGAAATGAAAGAAAATTAAAATGTACACAATAACTAAATGGTCTTGCAGTGTTTAATACAGCTTTGAAATTATATAAAGGAGTGTTAATAGCATCTACAAACGCCGTTTGAACCGTTTGAATTAGTTTGAATCTGAGACGTATTGAAAGAAAGTTAAAATGTACAAAATAATACTAAATGGTCTTGCAGTGTTTAATACAGCTTTGAAATAATATAAAGGAGTGTTAATAGCATCTACAAACGCTGTGTGAACCGTTTGAATTAGTTTGAATATGAGACGAAATAAAAGAAAATTAAAATGTACAAAATAATACTAAATGGTCTTGCAGTGTTTAATTCAGCTTAGAAATTATATAAAGGAGTGTTAATAGCATCTACAAACGCTGTTTGAACCGTTTGAATTAGTTTGAATATCAGACGAAATGAAAGAAAGTTAAAATGTACAAAATAATACTAAATGGTCTTGCAGTTTTTAATACAGCTTAGAAATTATATAAAGAAGTGTTAATAGCATCTGCAATCGCTGTTTGAACCGTTTGAATTAGTTTGAATCTGAGACGAAATGAAAGAAAGTTAAAATGTACAAAATAATACTAAATGGTCTTGCAGTGTTTAATACAGCTTTGAAATTATATAAAGGAGTGTTAATAGCATCTACAAACGCTGTTTGAACCGTTTGAATTAGTTTGAATATGAGACGAAATGAAAGAAAATTAAAATGTACACAATAATAACTAAATGGTCTTGCAGTGTTTAATACAGCTTTGAAATTATATAAAGGAGTATTAATAGCATCTACAAACGCTGTTTGAACCGTTTGAATTAGTTTGAATATGAGACGAAATGAAAGAAAGTTAAAATGTACAAAATAATACTAAATGGTCTTGCAGTGTTTAATACAGCTTAGAAATTATATAAAGAAGTGTTAATAGCATCTACAAACGCTGTTTGAACCGTTTGAATTAGTTTGAATCTGAGACGAAATGAAAGAAAGTTAAAATGTACAAAATAATACTAAATGGTCTTGCAGTGTTTAATACAGCTTTGAAATTATATAAAAGAGTGTTAATAGCATCTACAAACGCTGTTTGAACCGTTTGCATTAGTTTGAATATGAGACGAAATGAAAGAAAATTAAAATTTCCACAATAATAACTAAATGGTCTTGCAGTGTTTAATACAGCTTATAAATTATATAAAGGAGTGTTAATAGCATCTACAAACGCTGTTTGAACCGTTTGAATTAGTTTGAATATCAGACGAAATGAAAGAAAATTAAAATGTACACAATAATAACTAAATGGTCTTGCAGTGTTTAATACAGCTTTGAAATTATATAAAGGAGTATTAATAGCATCTACAAACGCTGTTTGAACCGTTTGAATTAGTTTGAATATGAGACGAAATGAAAGAAAGTTAAAATGTACAAAATAATACTAAATGGTCTTGCAGTGTTTAATACAGCTTAGAAATTATATAAAGAAGTGTTAATAGCATCTACAAACGCTGTTTGAACCGTTTGAATTAGTTTGAATCTGAGACGAAATGAAAGAAAGTTAAAATGTACGAAATAATACTAAATGGTCTTGCAGAGTTTAATACAGCTTCGAAATTATATAAAGGAGTGTTAATAGCATCTACAAACGCTGTTTGAACCGTTTGAATTAGTTTGAATATGAGACGAAATAAAAGAAAATTAAAATGTACAAAATAATACTAAATGGTCTTGCAGTGTTTAATACAGCTTTAAAATTCATTAAGGAGTATTAATAGCATCTACAAACGCTGTTTGAACCGTTTGAATTAGGTTGAATATGAGACGAACTGAAAGAAAATTAAAATGTACAAAATAATACTAAATGGTCTTGCAGTGTTTAATACAGCTTTGAAATTATATAAAGGAGTGTTAATAGCATCTACAAACGCTGTTTGAACCGTTTGAATTAGTTTGAATATGAGACGAAATGAAAGAAAATTAAAATGTACACAATAACTAAATGGTCTTGCAGTGTTTAATACAGCTTTGAAATTATATAAAGGAGTGTTAATAGCATCTACAAACGCCGTTTGAACCGTTTGAATTAGTTTGAATCTGAGACGTATTGAAAGAAAGTTAAAATGTACAAAATAATACTAAATGGTCTTGCAGTGTTTAATACAGCTTTGAAATTATATAAAGGAGTGTTAATAGCATCTACAAACGCTGTGTGAACCGTTTGAATTAGTTTGAATATGAGACGAAATAAAAGAAACTTAAAATGTACACAATAATAACTAAATGGACTTGCAGTGTTTAATACAGCTTATAAATTATATAAAGGAGTGTTAATAGCATCTACAAACGCTGTTTGAACCGTTTGAATTAGTTGGAATATGAGACGAAATGAAAGAAAATTAAAATGTACACAATAACAACTAAATGGTCTTGCAGTGTTTAATACAGCTTTGAAATTATATAAAGGAGTATTAATAGCATCAACAAACGCTGTTTGAACCGTTTGAATTAGTTTGAATATGAGACGAAATGAAAGAAAGTTAAAATGTACAAAATAATACCAAATGGTCTTGCAGTGTTTAATACAGCTTAGAAATTATATAATGAAGTGTTAATAGCATCTACAAACGCTGTTTGAACCGTTTGAATTAGTTTGAATCTGAGACGAAATGAAAGAAAGTTAAAATGTACAAAATAATACTAAATGGTCTTGCAGTGTTTAATACAGTATAGAAATTATATAAAGGAGTGTTAATAGCATCTACAAACGCTGTTTGAACCGTTTGAATTAGTTTGAATATGAGACGAAATGAAAGAAAATTAAAATGTACAAAATAATACTAAATGGTCTTGCAGTGTTTAATACAGCTTTGAAATTATATAAAGGAGTATTAATAGCATCTACAAACGCTATTGGAACCGTTTGAATTAGTTTGAATATGAGACGAAATGAAAGAAAGTTAAAATGTACAAAATAATACTAAATGGTTTTGCAGTGTTTAATACAGCTTTGAAATTATATAAAGGAGTATTAATAGCATCTACAAACGCTATTTGAACCGTTTGAATTAGTTTGAATATGAGACGAAATGAAAGAAAATTAAAATGTACAAAATAATACTAAATGGTCTTGCAGTGTTTAATACAGCTTTGAAATTATATAAAGGAGTATTAATAGCATCTACAAACGCTATTTGAACCGTTTGAATTAGTTTGAATATGAGACGAAATGAAAGAAAATTAAAATGTACAAAATAATACTAAATGGTCTTGCAGTGTTTAATACAGCTTTGAAATTATATAAAGGAGTATTAATAGCATCTACAAACGCTATTTGAACCGTTTGAATTAGTTTGAATATGATACGAAATGAAAGAAAGTTAAAATGTACAAAATAATACTAAATGGTTTTGCAGTGTTTAATACAGCTTTGAAATTATATAAAGGAGTGTTAATAGCATCTACAAACGCTGTTTGAATCGTTTGAATTAGTTTGAATATGAGACGAAATGAAAGAAAGTTAAAATGTACAAAATAATACTAAATGGTTTTGCAGTGTTTAATACAGCTTTGAAATTATATAAAGGAGTGTTAATAGCATCTACAAACGCTGTGTGAACCGTTTGAATTAGTTTGAATATGAGACGAAATAAAAGAAAATTAAAATGTACAAAATAATACTAAATGGTCTTGCAGTGTTTAATACAGCTTAGAAATTATATAAAGGAGTGTTAATAGCATCTACAAACGCTGTTTGAATCGTTTGAATTAGTTTGAATATGAGACGAAATGAAAGAAAGTTAAAATGTACAAAATAATACTAAATGGTCTTGCAGTTTTTAATACAGCTTAGAAACTATATAAAGAAGTGTTAATACCATCTACAATCGCTGTTTGAACCGTTTGAATTAGTTTGAATCTGACACGAAATGAAAGAAAGTTAAAATGTACACAATAATAACTAAATGGTCTTGCAGTGTTTAATACAGCTTTGAAATTATATAAAGGAGTGTTAATAGCATCTACAAACGCTGTTTGAACCGTTTGAAGTAGTTTGAATATGAGACGAAATGAAAGAAAATTAAAATGTACAAAATAATACTAAATGGTCTTGCAGTGTTTAATACAGCTTATAAATTATATAAAGGAGTGTTAATAGGATTTACAAACGCTGTTTCAACCGTTTGAATTAGTTTGAATCTGAGACGAAATGTAAGAAAGTTAAAATGTACAAAATAATACTAAATGGTCTTGCAGTGTTTAATACAGCTTTGAAATTATATAAAGGAGTGTTAATAGCATCTACAAACGCTGCTTGAACCGTTTGAATTAGTTTGAATATGAGACGAAATGAAAGAAAGTTAAAATGTACACAATAACTAAATGGTCTTGCAGTGTTTAATACAGCTTTGAAATTATATAAAGGAGTGTTAATAGCATCTACAAACGCCGTTTGAACCGTTTGAATTAGTTTGAATCTGAGACGTATTGAAAGAAAGTTAAAATGTACAAAATAATACTAAATGGTCTTGCAGTGTTTAATACAGCTTTGAAATAATATAAAGGAGTGTTAATAGCATCTACAAACGCTGTCTGAACCGTTTAAATTAGTTTGAATATGAGACGAAATAAAAGAAAATTGAAATGTACAAAATATTACTAAATGGTCTTGCAGTGTTTAATTCAGCTTAGAAATTATATAAAGGAGTGTTAATAGCATCTACAAACGCTGTTTGAACCGTTTGAATTAGTTTGAATATGAGACGAAATGAAAGAAAGTTAAAATGTACAAAATAATACTAAATGGTTTTGCAGTTTTTAATACAGCTTAGAAATTATATAAAGAAGTGTTAATAGAATCTACAAACGCTGTTTGAACCGTTTGAATTAGTTTGAATCTGAGACGAAATGAAAGAAAGTTAAAATGTACAAAATAATACTAAATGGTCTTGCAGTGTTTAATACAGCTTTGAAATTATATAAAGGAGTGTTAATAGCATCTACAAACGCTGTTTGAACCGTTTGAATTAGTTTTGAATATGAGACGAAATAAAAGAAAATTAAAATGTACACAATAATAACAAATGGTCTTGCAGTGTTTAATACAGCTTTGAAATTATATAAAGGAGTATTAATAGCATCTACAAACGCTGTTTGAACCGTTTGAATTAGTTTGAATATGAGACGAAATGAAAGAAAGTTAAAATGTACAAAATAATACTAAATGGTCTTGCAGTTTTTAATACAGCTTAGAAATTATATAAAGAAGTGTTAATAGCATCTACAATCGCTGTTTGAACCGTTTGAATTAGTTTGAATCTGAGACGAAATAAAAGAAAATTAAAATGTACACAATAATAACTAAATGGTCTTGCAGTGTTTAATACAGCTTTGAAATTATATAAAGGAGTGTTAATAGCATCTACAAACGCTGTTTGAACCGTTTGAATTAGTTTGAATAAGAGACGCAATAAAGAAAATTAAAATGTACACAATAATAACTAAATGGTCTTGCAGTGTTTAATACAGCTTTGAAATTATATAAAGGAGTGTTAATACCATCTACAAACGCTGTTTGAACCGTTTGAATTAGTTTGAATATGAGACGAAATAAAAGAAAATTAAAATGTACACAATAATAACTAAATGGTCTTGCAGTGTTTAATACAGCTTATAAATTATATAAAGGAGTGTTAATAGCATCTACAAACGCTGTTTGAACCGTTTGAATTAGTTTGAATATGAGACGAAATGAAAGAAAATTAAAATGTACACAATAAAAACTAAATGGTCTTGCAGTGTTTAATACAGCTTTGAAATTATATAAAGGAGTATTAATAGCATCTACAACCGCTGTTTGAACCGTTTGAATTAGTTTGAATATGAGACGAAATGAAAGAAAGTTAAAATGTACAAAATAATACTAAATGGTCTTGCAGTGTTTAATACAGCTTAGAAATTATATAAAGAAGTGTTAATAGCATCTACAAACGCTGTTTGAACCGTTTGAATTAGTTTGAACCTGAGACGAAATGAAAGAAAGTTAAAATGTACAAAATAATACTAAATGGTCTTGCAGTGTTTAATACAGCTTTGAAATTATATAAAAGAGTGTTAATAGCATCTACAAACGCTGTTTGAACCGTTTGCATTAGTTTGAATATGAGACGAAATGAAAGAAATTAAAATTTCCACAATAATAACTAAATGGTCTTGCAGTGTTTAATACAGCTTATAAATTATATAAAGGAGTGTTAATAGCATCTACAAACGCTGTTTGAACCGTTTGAATTAGTTTGAATATCAGACGAAATGAAAGAAAATTAAAATGTACACAATAATAACTAAATGGTCTTGCAGTGTTTAATACAGCTTTGAAATTATATAAAGGAGTATTAATAGCATCTACAAACGCTGTTTGAACCGTTTGAATTAGTTTGAATATGAGACGAAATGAAAGAAAGTTAAAATGTACACAATAATAACTAAATGGTCTTGCAGTGTTTAATACAGCTTTGAAATTATATAAAGGAGTATTAATAGCATCTACAAACGCTGTTTGAACCGTTTGAATTAGTTTGAATATGAGACGAAATGAAAGAAAGTTAAAATGTACAAAATAATACTAAATGGTCTTGCAGTGTTTAATACAGCTTTGAAATTATATAAAGGAGTGTTAATAGCATCTACAAACGCTGTGTGAACCGTTTGAATTAGTTTGAATATGAGACGAAATAAAAGAAAATTAAAATGTACAAAATAATACTAAATGGTCTTGCAGTGTTTAATACAGCTTATAAATTATATAAAGGAGTGTTAATAGCATCTACAAACGCTGTTTGAACCGTTTGAATTAGTTTGAATATGAGACGAAATGAAAGAAAGTTAAAATGTACAAAATAATACTAAATGGTCTTGCAGTTTTTAATACAGCTTAGAAACTATATAAAGAAGTGTTAATACCATCTACAATCGCTGTTTGAACCGTTTGAATTAGTTTGAATCTGAGACGAAATGAAAGAAAGTTAAAATGTACACAATAATAACTAAATGGTCTTGCAGTGTTTAATACAGCTTTGAAATTATATAAAGGAGTATTAATAGCATCTACAAACGCTGTTTGAACCGTTTGAATTAGTTTGAATATGAGACGAAATGAAAGAAAATTAAAATGTACTCTCTAATAACTAAATGGTCTTGCAGTGTTTAATACAGCTTTGAAATTATATAAAGGAGTGTTAATAGCATCTACAAACGCTGTTTGAACCGTTTGAATTAGTTTGAATATGAGACGAAATGAAAGAAAATTAAAATGTACAAAATAATACTAAATGGTCTTGCAGTTTTTAATACAGCTTAGAAACTATATAAAGAAGTGTTAATACCATCTACAATCGCTGTTTGAACCGTTTGAATTAGTTTGAATCTGAGACGAAATGAAAGAAAGTTAAAATGTACACAATAATAACTAAATGGTCTTGCAGTGTTTAATACAGCTTTGAAATTATATAAAGGAGTATTAATAGCATCTACAAACGCTGTTTGAACCGTTTGAATTAGTTTGAATATGAGACGAAATGAAAGAAAATTAAAATGTACACTATAATAACTAAATGGTCTTGCAGTGTTTAATACAGCTTTGAAATTATATAAAGGAGTGTTAATAGCATCTACAAACGCTGTTTGAACCGTTTGAATTAGTTTGAATATGAGACGAAATGAAAGAAAATTAAAATGTACAAAATAATACTAAATGGTCTTGCAGTGTTTAATACAGCTTATAAATTATATAAAGGAGTGTTAATAGGATTTACAAACGCTGTTTCAACCGTTTGAATTAGTTTGAATCTGAGACGAAATGAAAGAAAGTTAAAATGTACAAAATAATACTAAATGGTCTTGCAGTGTTTAATACAGCTTTGAAATTATATAAAGGAGTGTTAATAGCATCTACAAACGCTGCTTGAACCGTTTGAATTAGTTTGAATATGAGACGAAATGAAAGAAAATTAAAATGTACACAATAACTAAATGGTCTTGCAGTGTTTAATACAGCTTTGAAATTATATAAAGGAGTGTTAATAGCATCTACAAACGCCGTTTGAACCGTTTGAATTAGTTTGAATCTGAGACGTATTGAAACAAAGTTAAAATGTACAAAATAATACTAAATGGTCTTGCAGTGTTTAATACAGCTTTGAAATAATATAAAGGAGTGTTAATAGCATCTACAAACGCTGTGTGAACCGTTTGAATTAGTTTGAATATGAGACGAAATAAAAGAAAATTAAAATGTACAAAATAATACTAAATGGTCTTGCAGTGTTTAATTCAGCTTAGAAATTATATAAAGGAGTGTTAATAGCATCTACAAACGCTGTTTGAACCGTTTGAATTAGTTTGAATATGAGACGAAATGAAAGAAAGTTAAAATGTACAAAATAATATTAAATGGTTTTGCAGTTTTTAATACAGCTTAGAAATTATATAAAGAAGTGTTAATAGCATCTGCAATCGCTGTTTGAACCGTTTGAATTAGTTTGAATCTGAGACGAAATGAAAGAAAGTTAAAATGTACAAAATAATACTAAACGGTCTTGCAGTGTTTAATACAGCTTTGAAATTATATAAAGGAGTGTTAATAGCATCTACAAACGCTGTTTGAACCGTTTGAATTAGTTTGAATATGAGACTAAATAAAAGAAAATTAAAATGTACACAATAATAACTAAATGGTCTTGCAGTGTTTAATACAGCTTTGAAATTATATAAAGGAGTATAATAGCATCTACAAACGCTGTTTGAACCGTTTGAATTAGTTTGAATATGAGACGAAATGACAGAAAGTTAAAATGTACAAAATAATACTAAATGGTTTTGCAGTTTTTAATTACAGCTTAGAAATTATATAAAGAAGTGTTAATAGAATCTACAAACGCTGTTTGAACCGTTTGAATTAGTTTGAATCTGAGACGAAATGAAAGAAAGTTAAAATGTACAAAATAATACTAAATGGTCTTGCAGTGTTTAATACAGCTTTGAAATTATATAAAGGAGTGTTAATAGCATCTACAAACGCTGTTTGAACCGTTTGAATTAGTTTGAATATGAGACGAAATGAAAGAAAATTAAAATGTACAAAATAATACTAAATGGTCTTGCAGTGTTTAATACAGCTTATAAATTATATAAAGGAGTGTTAATAGGATTTACAAACGCTGTTTCAACCGTTTGAATTAGTTTGAATCTGAGACGAAATGAAAGAAAGTTAAAATGTACAAAATAATACTAAATGGTCTTGCAGTGTTTAATACAGCTTTGAAATTATATAAAGGAGTGTTAATAGCATCTACAAACGCTGCTTGAACCGTTTGAATTAGTTTGAATATGAGACGAAATGAAAGAAAATTAAAATGTACACAATAACTAAATGGTCTTGCAGTGTTTAATACAGCTTTGAAATTATATAAAGGAGTGTTAATAGCATCTACAAACGCCGTTTGAACCGTTTGAATTAGTTTGAATCTGAGACGTATTGAAAGAAAGTTAAAATGTACAAAATAATACTAAATGGTCTTGCAGTGTTTAATACAACTTTGAAATAATATAAAGGAGTGTTAACAGCATCTACAAACGCTGTGTGAACCGTTTGAATTAGTTTGAATATGAGACGAAATAAAAGAAAATTAAAATGTACAAAATAATACTAAATGGTCTTGCAGTGTTTAATTCAGCTTAGAAATTATATAAAGGAGTGTTAATAGCATCTACAAACGCTGTTTGAACCGTTTGAATTAGTTTGAATATGAGACGAAATGAAAGAAAGTTAAAATGTACAAAATAATATTAAATGGTTTTGCAGTTTTTAATACAGCTTAGAAATTATATAAAGAAGTGTTAATAGCATCTGCAATCGCTGTTTGAACCGTTTGAATTAGTTTGAATCTGAGACGAAATGAAAGAAAGTTAAAATGTACAAAATAATACTAAACGGTCTTGCAGTGTTTAATACAGCTTTGAAATTATATAAAGGAGTGTTAATAGCATCTACAAACGCTGTTTGAACCGTTTGAATTAGTTTGAATATGAGACGAAATAAAAGAAAATTAAAATGTACACAATAATAACTAAATGGTCTTGCAGTGTTTAATACAGCTTTAAAATTATATAAAGGAGTATTAATAGCATCTACAAACGCTGTTTGAACCGTTTGAATTAGTTTGAATATGAGACGAAATGAAAGAAAGTTAAAATGTACAAAATAATACTAAATGGTTTTGCAGTTTTTAATACAGCTTAGAAATTATATAAAGAAGTGTTAATAGAATCTACAAACGCTGTTTGAACCGTTTGAATTAGTTTGAATCTGAGACGAAATGAAAGAAAGTTAAAATGTACAAAATAATACTAAATGGTCTTGCAGTGTTTAATACAGCTTTGAAATTATATAAAGGAGTGTTAATAGCATCTACAAACGCTGTTTGAACCGTTTGAATTAGTTTGAATATGAGACGAAATAAAAGAAAATTAAAATGTACACAATAATAACTAAATGGTCTTGCAGTGTTTAATACAGCTTTGAAATTATATAAAGGAGTATTAATAGCATCTACAAACGCTGTTTGAACCGTTTGAATTAGTTTGAATATGAGACGAAATGAAAGAAAGTTAAAATGTACAAAATAATACTAAATGGTCTTGCAGTTTTTAATACAGCTTAGAAATTATATAAAGAAGTGTTAATAGCATCTACAATCGCTGTTTGAACCGTTTGAATTAGTTTGAATCTGAGACGAAATAAAAGAAAATTAAAATGTACACAATAATAACTAAATGGTCTTGCAGTGTTTAATACAGCTTTGAAATTATATAAAGGAGTGTTAATAGCATCTACAAACGCTGTTTGAACCGTTTGAATTAGTTTGAATAAGAGACGAAATAAAAGAAAATTAAAATGTACACAATAATAACTAAATAGTCTTGCAGTGTTTAATACAGCTTTGAAATTATATAAAGGAGTATTAATAGCATCTACAAACGCTGTTTGAACCGTTTGAATTAGTTTGAATATGAGACGAAATAAAAGAAAATTAAAATGTACACAATAATAACTAAATGGTCTTGCAGTGTTTAATACAGCTTTGAAATTATATAAAGGAGTATTAATAGCATCTACAAACGCTGTTTGAACCGTTTGAATTAGTTTGAATATGAGACGAAATGAAAGAAAGTTAAAATGTACAAAATAATACTAAATGGTCTTGCAGTTTTTAATACAGCTTAGAAATTATATAAAGAAGTGTTAATAGCATCTACAATCGCTGTTTGAACCGTTTGAATTAGTTTGAATCTGAGACGAAATAAAAGAAAATTAAAATGTACACAATAATAACTAAATGGTCTTGCAGTGTTTAATACAGCTTTGAAATTATATAAAGGAGTGTTAATAGCATCTACAAACGCTGTTTGAACCGTTTGAATTTGTTTGAATAAGAGACGAAATAAAAGAAAATTAAAATGTACACAATAATAACTAAATGGTCTTGCAGTGTTAATACAGCTTTGAAATTATATAAAGGAGTGTTAATACCATCTACAAACGCTGTTTGAACCGTTTGAATTAGTTTGAATATGAGACGAAATAAAAGAAAATTAAAATGTACACAATAATAACTAAATGGTCTTGCAGTGTTTAATACAGCTTATAAATTATATAAAGGAGTGTTAATAGCATCTACAAACGCTGTTTGAACCGTTTGAATTAGTTTGAATATGAGACGAAATGAAAGAAAATTAAAATGTACACAATAATAACTAAATGGTCTTGCAGTGTTTAATACAGCTTTGAAATTATATAAAGGAGTATTAATAGCATCTACAACCGCTGTTTGAACCGTTTGAATTAGTTTGAATATGAGACGAAATGAAAGAAAGTTAAAATGTACAAAATAATACTAAATGGTCTTGCAGTGTTTAATACAGCTTAGAAATTATATAAAGAAGTGTTAATAGCATCTACAAACGCTGTTTGAACCGTTTGAATTAGTTTGAACCTGAGACGAAATGAAAGAAAGTTAAAATGTACAAAATAATACTAAATGGTCTTGCAGTGTTTAATACAGCTTTGAAATTATATAAAAGAGTGTTAATAGCATCTACAAACGCTGTTTGAACCGTTTGCATTAGTTTGAATATGAGACGAAATGAAAGAAAATTAAAATTTCCACAATAATAACTAAATGGTCTTGCAGTGTTTAATACAGCTTATAAATTATATAAAGGAGTGTTAATAGCATCTACAAACGCTGTTTGAACCGTTTGAATTAGTTTGAATATCAGACGAAATGAAAGAAAATTAAAATGTACACAATAATAACTAAATGGTCTTGCAGTGTTTAATACAGCTTTGAAATTATATAAAGGAGTATTAATAGCATCTACAAACGCTGTTTGAACCGTTTGAATTAGTTTGAATATGAGACGAAATGAAAGAAAGTTAAAATGTACACAATAATAACTAAATGGTCTTGCAGTGTTTAATACAGCTTTGAAATTATATAAAGGAGTATTAATAGCATCTACAAACGCTGTTTGAACCGTTTGAATTAGTTTGAATATGAGACGAAATGAAAGAAAGTTAAAATGTACAAAATAATACTAAATGGTCTTGCAGTGTTTAATACAGCTTTGAAATTATATAAAGAAGTGTTAATAGCATCTACAAACGCTGTGTGAACCGTTTGAATTAGTTTGAATATGAGACGAAATAAAAGAAAATTAAAATGTACAAAATAATACTAAATGGTCTTGCAGTGTTTAATACAGCTTATAAATTATATAAAGGAGTGTTAATAGCATCTACAAACGCTGTTTGAACCGTTTGAATTAGTTTGAATATGAGACGAAATGAAAGAAAGTTAAAATGTACAAAATAATACTAAATGGTCTTGCAGTGTTTAATACAGCTTATAAATTATATAAAGAAGTGTTAATAGCATCTACAATCGCTGTTTGAACCGTTTGAATTAGTTTGAATCTGAGACGAAATAAAAGAAAATTAAAATGTACACAATAATAACTAAATGGTCTTGCAGTGTTTAATACAGCTTTGAAATTATATAAAGGAGTGTTAATAGCATCTACAAACGCTGTTTGAACCGTTTGAATTAGTTTGAATAAGAGACGAAATAAAAGAAAATTAAAATGTACACAATAATAACTAAATAGTCTTGCAGTGTTTAATACAGCTTTGAAATTATATAAAGGAGTATTAATAGCATCTACAAACGCTGTTTGAACCGTTTGAATTAGTTTGAATATGAGACGAAATAAAAGAAAATTAAAATGTACACAATAATAACTAAATGGTCTTGCAGTGTTTAATACAGCTTTGAAATTATATAAAGGAGTATTAATAGCATCTACAAACGCTGTTTGAACCGTTTGAATTAGTTTGAATATGAGACGAAATGAAAGAAAGTTAAAATGTACAAAATAATACTAAATGGTCTTGCAGTTTTTAATACAGCTTAGAAATTATATAAAGAAGTGTTAATAGCATCTACAATCGCTGTTTGAACCGTTTGAATTAGTTTGAATCTGAGACGAAATAAAAGAAAATTAAAATGTACACAATAATAACTAAATGGTCTTGCAGTGTTTAATACAGCTTTGAAATTATATAAAGGAGTGTTAATAGCATCTACAAACGCTGTTTGAACCGTTTGAATTTGTTTGAATAAGAGACGAAATAAAAGAAAATTAAAATGTACACAATAATAACTAAATGGTCTTGCAGTGTTAATACAGCTTTGAAATTATATAAAGGAGTGTTAATACCATCTACAAACGCTGTTTGAACCGTTTGAATTAGTTTGAATATGAGACGAAATAAAAGAAAATTAAAATGTACACAATAATAACTAAATGGTCTTGCAGTGCTTAATACAGCTTATAAATTATATAAAGGAGTGTTAATAGCATCTACAAACGCTGTTTGAACCGTTTGAATTAGTTTGAATATGAGACGAAATGAAAGAAAATTAAAATGTACACAATAATAACTAAATGGTCTTGCAGTGTTTAATACAGCTTTGAAATTATATAAAGGAGTATTAATAGCATCTACAACCGCTGTTTGAACCGTTTGAATTAGTTTGAATATGAGACGAAATGAAAGAAAGTTAAAATGTACAAAATAATACTAAATGGTCTTGCAGTGTTTAATACAGCTTAGAAATTATATAAAGAAGTGTTAATAGCATCTACAAACGCTGTTTGAACCGTTTGAATTAGTTTGAACCTGAGACGAAATGAAAGAAAGTTAAAATGTACAAAATAATACTAAATGGTCTTGCAGTGTTTAATACAGCTTTGAAATTATATAAAAGAGTGTTAATAGCATCTACAAACGCTGTTTGAACCGTTTGCATTAGTTTGAATATGAGACGAAATGAAAGAAAATTAAAATTTCCACAATAATAACTAAATGGTCTTGCAGTGTTTAATACAGCTTATAAATTATATAAAGGAGTGTTAATAGCATCTACAAACGCTGTTTGAACCGTTTGAATTAGTTTGAATATCAGACGAAATGAAAGAAAATTAAAATGTACACAATAATAACTAAATGGTCTTGCAGTGTTTAATACAGCTTTGAAATTATATAAAGGAGTATTAATAGCATCTACAAACGCTGTTTGAACCGTTTGAATTAGTTTGAATATGAGACGAAATGAAAGAAAGTTAAAATGTACACAATAATAACTAAATGGTCTTGCAGTGTTTAATACAGCTTTGAAATTATATAAAGGAGTATTAATAGCATCTACAAACGCTGTTTGAACCGTTTGAATTAGTTTGAATATGAGACGAAATGAAAGAAAGTTAAAATGTACAAAATAATACTAAATGGTCTTGCAGTGTTTAATACAGCTTTGAAATTATATAAAGAAGTGTTAATAGCATCTACAAACGCTGTGTGAACCGTTTGAATTAGTTTGAATATGAGACGAAATAAAAGAAAATTAAAATGTACAAAATAATACTAAATGGTCTTGCAGTGTTTAATACAGCTTATAAATTATATAAAGGAGTGTTAATAGCATCTACAAACGCTGTTTGAACCGTTTGAATTAGTTTGAATATGAGACGAAATGAAAGAAAGTTAAAATGTACAAAATAATACTAAATGGTCTTGCAGTTTTTAATACAGCTTAGAAACTATATAAAGAAGTGTTAATAACATCTACAATCGCTGTTTGAACCGTTTGAATTAGTTTGAATCTGAGACGAAATGAAAGACAGTTAAAATGTACACAATAATAACTAAATGGCCTTGCAGTGTTTAATACAGCTTTGAAATTATATAAAGGAGTGTTAATAGCATCTAAAAACGCTGTTTGAACCGTTTGAATTAGTTTGAATATGAGACGAAATGAAAGAAAATTAAAATGTACACTATAATAACTAAATGGTCTTGCAGTGTTTAATACAGCTTTGAAATTATATAAAGGAGTGTTAATAGCATCTACAAACGCTGTTTGAACCGTTTGAATTAGTTTGAATATGAGACGAAATGAAAGAAAATTAAAATGTACAAAATAATACTAAATGGTCTTGCAGTGTTTAATACAGCTTATAAATTATATAAAGGAGTGTTAATAGGATTTACAAACGCTGTTTCAACCGTTTGAATTAGTTTGAATCTGAGACGTATTGAAAGAAAGTTAAAATGTACAAAATAATACTAAATGGTCTTGCAGTGTTTAATACAGCTTTGAAATTATATAAAGGAGTGTTAATAGCATCTACAAACGCTGTTTGAACCGTTTGAATTAGTTTGAATATCAGACGAAATGAAAGAAAATTAAAATGTACACAATAATAACTAAATGGTCTTGCAGTGTTTAATACAGCTTTGAAATTATATAAATTAGTGTTAATAGCATCTACAAACGCTGTTTGAACCGTTTGAATTAGTTTGAATATGAGACGAAATAAAAGAAAATTAAAATGTACACAATAATAACTAAATGGTCTTGCAGTGTTTAATACAGCTTATAAATTATATAAAGGAGTGTTAATAGCATCTACAAACGCTGTTTGAACCGTTTGAATTAGTTTGAATATGAGACGAAATGAAAGAAAATTAAAATGTACACAATAATAACTAAATGGTCTTGCAGTGTTTAATACAGCTTTGAAATTATATAAAGGAGTATTAATAGCATCTACAACCGCTGTTTGAACCGTTTGAATTAGTTTGAATATGAGACGAAATGAAAGAAAGTTAAAATGTACAAAATAATACTAAATGGTCTTGCAGTGTTTAATACAGCTTAGAAATTATATAAAGAAGTGTTAATATCATCTACAATCGCTGTTTGAACCGTTTGAATTAGTTTGAATCTGAGACGAAATGAAAGAAAGTTAAAATGTACAAAATAATACTAAATGGTCTTGCAGTGTTTAATACAGCTTTGAAATTATATAAAGGAGTGTTAATAGCATCTACAAACGCTGTTTGAACCGTTTGCATTAGTTTGAATATGAGACGAAATGAAAGAAAATTAAAATTTCCACAATAATAACTAAATGGTCTTGCAGTGTTTAATACAGCTTATAAATTATATAAAGGAGTGTTAATAGCATCTACAAACGCTGTTTGAACCGTTTGCATTAGTTTGAATATGAGACGAAATGAAAGAAAATTAAAATTTCCACAATAATAACTAAATGGTCTTGCAGTGTTTAATACAGCTTATAAATTATATAAAGGAGTGTTAATAGCATCTACAAACGCTGTTTGAACCGTTTGAATTAGTTTGAATATCAGACGAAATGAAAGAAAATTAAAATGTACACAATAATAACTAAATGGTCTTGCAGTGTTTAATACAGCTTTGAAATTATATAAACGAGTATTAATAGCATCTACAAACGCTGTTTGAACCGTTTGAATTAGTTTGAATATGAGACGAAATGAAAGAAAGTTAAAATGTACAAAATAATACTAAATGGTCTTGCAGTGTTTAATACAGCTTTGAAATTATATAAAGGAGTGTTAATAGCATCTACAAACGCTGTTTGAACCGTTTGAATTAGTTTGAATATGAGACGAAATGAAAGAAAATTAAAATGTACACAATAACTAAATGGTCTTGCAGTGTTTAATACAGCTTTGAAATTATATAAAGGAGTGTTAATAGCATCTACAAACGCCGTTTGAACCGTTTGAATTAGTTTGAATCTGAGACGTATTGAAAGAAAGTTAAAATGTACAAAATAATACTAAATGGTCTTGCAGTGTTTAATACAGCTTTGAAATTATATAAAGGAGTGTTAATAGCATCTACAAACGCTGTTTGAACCGTTTGAATTAGTTTGAATATCAGACGAAATGAAAGAAAATTAAAATGTACACAATAATAACTAAATGGTCTTGCAGTGTTTAATAAAGCTTTGAAATTATATAAAGGAGTGTTAATAGCATCTACAAACGCTGTTTGAACCGTTTGAATTAGTTTGAATAAGAGACGAAATAAAAGAAAATTAAAATGTACACAATAATAACTAAATGGTCTTGCAGTGTTTAATACAGCTTTGAAATTATATAAAGGAGTGTTAATAGCATCTACAAACGCTGTTTGAACCGTTTGAATTAGTTTGAATATGAGACGAAATAAAAGAAAATTAAAATGTACACAATAATAACTAAATGGTCTTGCAGTGTTTAATACAGCTTATAAATTATATAAAGGAGTGTTAATAGCATCTACAAACGCTGTTTGAACCGTTTGAATTAGTTTGAATATGAGACGAAATGAAAGAAAATTAAAATGTACACAATAATAACTAAATGGTCTTGCAGTGTTTAATACAGCTTTGAAATTATATAAAGGAGTATTAATAGCATCTACAACCGCTGTTTGAACCGTTTGAATTAGTTTGAATATGAGACGAAATGAAAGAAAGTTAAAATGTACAAAATAATACTAAATGGTCTTGCAGTGTTTAATACAGCTTAGAAATTATATAAAGAAGTGTTAATAGCATCTACAAACGCTGTTTGAACCGTTTGAATTAGTTTGAATCTGAGACGAAATGAAAGAAAGTTAAAATGTACAAAATAATACTAAATGGTCTTGCAGTGTTTAATACAGCTTTGAAATTATATAAAAGAGTGTTAATAGCATCTACAAACGCTGTTTGAACCGTTTGCATTAGTTTGAATATGAGACGAAATGAAAGAAAATTAAAATTTCCACAATAATAACTAAATGGTCTTGCAGTGTTTAATACAGCTTATAAATTATATAAAGGAGTGTTAATAGCATCTACAAACGCTGTTTGAACCGTTTGAATTAGTTTGAATATGAGACGAAATAAAAGAAAATTAAAATGTACAAAATAATACTAAATGGTCTTGCAGTGTTTAATACAGCTTTAAAATTCATTAAGGAGTATTAATAGCATCTACAAACGCTGTTTGAACCGTTTGAATTAGGTTGAATATGAGACGAACTGAAAGAAAATTAAAATGTACAAAATAATACTAAATGGTCTTGCAGTGTTTAATACAGCTTTGAAATTATATAAAGGAGTGTTAATAGCATCTACAAACGCTGTTTGAACCGTTCGAATTAGTTTGAATATGAGACGAAATGAAAGAAAATTAAAATGTACACAATAACTAAATGGTCTTGCAGTGTTTAATACAGCTTTGAAATTATATAAAGGAGTGTTAATAGCATCTACAAACGCCGTTTGAACCGTTTGAATTAGTTTGAATCTGAGACGTATTGAAAGAAAGTTAAAATGTACAAAATAATACTAAATGGTCTTGCAGTGTTTAATACAGCTTTGAAATTATATAAAGGAGTGTTAATAGCATCTACAAACGCTGTTTGAACCGTTTGAATTAGTTTGAATATCAGACGAAATGAAAGAAAATTAAAATGTACACAATAATAACTAAATGGTCTTGCAGTGTTTAATAAAGCTTTGAAATTATATAAAGGAGTGTTAATAGCATCTACAAACGCTGTTTGAACCGTTTGAATTAGTTTGAATAAGAGACGAAATAAAAGAAAATAAAAATGTACACAATAATAACTAAATGGTCTTGCAGTGTTTAATACAGCTTTGAAATTATATAAAGGAGTGTTAATAGCATCTACAAACGCTGTTTGAACCGTTTGAATTAGTTTGAATATGAGACGAAATAAAAGAAAATTAAAATGTACACAATAATAACTAAATGGTCTTGCAGTGTTTAATACAGCTTATAAATTATATAAAGGAGTGTTAATAGCATCTACAAACGCTGTTTGAACCGTTTGAATTAGTTTGAATATGAGACGAAATGAAAGAAAATTAAAATGTACACAATAATAACTAAATGGTCTTGCAGTGTTTAATACAGCTTTGAAATTATATAAAGGAGTATTAATAGCATCTACAACCGCTGTTTGAACCGTTTGAATTAGTTTGAATATGAGACGAAATGAAAGAAAGTTAAAATGTACAAAATAATACTAAATGGTCTTGCAGTGTTTAATACAGCTTAGAAATTATATAAAGAAGTGTTAATAGCATCTACAAACGCTGTTTGAACCGTTTGAATTAGTTTGAATCTGAGACGAAATGAAAGAAAGTTAAAATGTACAAAATAATACTAAATGGTCTTGCAGTGTTTAATACAGCTTTGAAATTATATAAAAGAGTGTTAATAGCATCTACAAACGCTGTTTGAACCGTTTGCATTAGTTTGAATATGAGACGAAATGAAAGAAAATTAAAATTTCCACAATAATAACTAAATGGTCTTGCAGTGTTTAATACAGCTTATAAATTATATAAAGGAGTGTTAATAGCATCTACAAACGCTGTTTGAACCGTTTGCATTAGTTTGAATATGAGACGAAATGAAAGAAAATTAAAATTTCCACAATAATAACTAAATGGTCTTGCAGTGTTTAATACAGCTTATAAATTATATAAAGGAGTGTTAATAGCATCTACAAACGCTGTTTGAACCGTTTGAATTAGTTTGAATATCAGACAAAATGAAAGAAAATTAAAATGTACACAATAATAACTAAATGGTCTTGCAGTGTTTAATACAGCTTTGAAATTATATAAAGGAGTATTAATAGCATCTACAAACGCTGTTTGAACCGTTTGAATTAGTTTGAATATCAGACGAAATGAAAGAAAATTAAAATGTACACAATAATAACTAAATGGTCTTGCAGTGTTTAATACAGCTTTGAAATTATATAAAGGAGTATTAATAGCATCTACAAACGCTGTTTGAACCGTTTGAATTAGTTTGAATTTGAGACGAAATGAAAGAAAGTTAAAATGTACAAAATAATACTAAATGGTCTTGCAGTGTTTAATACAGCTTAGAAATTATATAAAGAAGTGTTAATAGCATCTACAAACGCTGTTTGAACCGTTTGAATTAGTTTGAATCTGAGACGAAATGAAAGAAAGTTAAAATGTACGAAATAATACTAAATGGTCTTGCAGAGTTTAATACAGCTTTGAAATTATATAAAGGAGTGTTAATAGCATCTACAAACGCTGTTTGAACCGTTTGAATTAGTTTGAATATGAGACGAAATAAAAGAAAATTAAAATGTACAAAATAATACTAAATGGTCTTGCAGTGTTTAATACAGCTTTAAAATTCATTAAGGAGTATTAATAGCATCTACAAACGCTGTTTGAACCGTTTGAATTAGGTTGAATATGAGACGAACTGAAAGAAAATTAAAATGTACAAAATAATACTAAATGGTCTTGCAGTGTTTAATACAGCTTTGAAATTATATAAAGGAGTGTTAATAGCATCTACAAACGCTGTTTGAACCGTTTGAATTAGTTTGAATATGAGACGAAATGAAAGAAAATTAAAATGTACACAATAACTAAATGGTCTTGCAGTGTTTAATACAGCTTTGAAATTATATAAAGGAGTGTTAATAGCATCTACAAACGCCGTTTGAACCGTTTGAATTAGTTTGAATCTGAGACGTATTGAAAGAAAGTTAAAATGTACAAAATAATACTAAATGGTCTTGCAGTGTTTAATACAGCTTTGAAATTATATAAAGGAGTGTTAATAGCATCTACAAACGCTGTTTGAACCGTTTGAATTAGTTTGAATATCAGACGAAATGAAAGAAAATTAAAATGTACACAATAATAACTAAATGGTCTTGCAGTGTTTAATACAGCTTTGAAATTATATAAAGGAGTGTTAATAGCATCTACAAACGCTGTTTGAACCGTTTGAATTAGTTTGAATATGAGACGAAATAAAAGAAAATTAAAATGTACACAATAATAACTAAATGGTCTTGCAGTGTTTAATACAGCTTATAAATTATATAAAGTAGTGTTAATAGCATCTACAAACGCTGTTTGAACCGTTTGAATTAGTTTGAATATGAGACGAAATGAAAGAAAATTAAAATGTACACAATAATAACTAAATGGTCTTGCAGTGTTTAATACAGCTTTGAAATTATATAAAGGAGTATTAATAGCATCTGCAACCGCTGTTTGAACCGTTTGAATTAGTTTGAATATGAGACGAAATGAAAGAAAGTTAAAATGTACAAAATAATACTAAATGGTCTTGCAGTGTTTAATACAGCTTAGAAATTATATAAAGAAGTGTTAATATCATCTACAAACGCTGTTTGAACCGTTTGAATTAGTTTGAATCTGAGACGAAATGAAAGAAAGTTAAAATGTACAAAATAATACTAAATGGTCTTGCAGTGTTTAATACAGCTTTGAAATTATATAAAAGAGTGTTAATAGCATCTACAAACGCTGTTTGAACCGTTTGCATTAGTTTGAATATGAGACGAAATGAAAGAAAATTAAAATTTCCACAATAATAACTAAATGGTCTTGCAGTGTTTAATACAGCTTATAAATTATATAAAGGAGTGTTAATAGCATCTACAAACGCTGTTTGAACCGTTTGCATTAGTTTGAATATGAGACGAAATGAAAGAAAATTAAAATTTCCACAATAATAACTAAATGGTCTTGCAGTGTTTAATACAGCTTATAAATTATATAAAGGAGTGTTAATAGCATCTACAAACGCTGTTTGAACCGTTTGAATTAGTTTGAATATCAGACGAAATGAAAGAAAATTAAAATGTACACAATAATAACTAAATGGTCTTGCAGTGTTTAATACAGCTTTGAAATTATATAAAGGAGTATTAATAGCATCTACAAACGCTGTTTGAACCGTTTGAATTAGTTTGAATATGAGACGAAATGAAAGAAAGTTAAAATGTACAAAATAATACTAAATGGTCTTGCAGTGTTTAATACAGCTTAGAAATTATATAAAGAAGTGTTAATAGCATCTACAAACGCTTTTTGAACCGTTTGAATTAGTTTGAATCCGAGACGAAATGAAAGAAAGTTAAAATGTACGAAATAATACTAAATGGTCTTGCAGAGTTTAATACAGCTTTGAAATTATATAAAGGAGTGTTAATAGCATCTACAAACGCTGTTTGAACCGTTTGAATTAGTTTGAATATGAGACGAAATAAAAGAAAATTAAAATGTACAAAATAATACTAAATGGTCTTGCAGTGTTTAATACAGCTTTAAAATTCATTAAGGAGTATTAATAGCATCTACAAACGCTGTTTGAACCGTTTGAATTAGGTTGAATATGAGACGAACTGAAAGAAAATTAAAATGTACAAAATAATACTAAATGGTCTTGCAGTGTTTAATACAGCTTTGAAATTATATAAAGGAGTGTTAATAGCATCTACAAACGCTGTTTGAACCGTTTGAATTAGTTTGAATATGAGACGAAATGAAAGAAAATTAAAATGTACACAATAACTAAATGGTCTTGCAGTGTTTAATACAGCTTTGAAATTATATAAAGGAGTGTTAATAGCATCTACAAACGCCGTTTGAACCGTTTGAATTAGTTTGAATCTGAGACGTATTGAAAGAAAGTTAAAATGTACAAAATAATACTAAATGGTCTTGCAGTGTTTAATACAGCTTTGAAATTATATAAAGGAGTGTTAATAGCATCTACAAACGCTGTTTGAACCGTTTGAATTAGTTTGAATATCAGACGAAATGAAAGAAAATTAAAATGTACACAATAATAACTAAATGGTCTTGCAGTGTTTAATACAGCTTTGAAATTATATAAAGGAGTGTTAATAGCATCTACAAACGCTGTGTGAACCGTTTGAATTAGTTTGAATATGAGACGAAATGAAAGAAAGTTAAAATGTACAAAATAATACTAAATGGTCTTGCAGTGTTTAATACAGCTTAGAAATTATATAAAAGAGTGTTAATAGCATCTACAAACGCTGTTTGAACCGTTTGAATTAGTTTGAATATGAGACGAAATGAAAGAAAATTAAAATTTCCACAATAATAACTAAATGGTCTTGCAGTGTTTAATACAGCTTATAAATTATATAAAGGAGTGTTAATAGCATCTACAAACGCTGTTTGAACCGTTTGAATTAGTTTGAATATGAGACGAAATGAAAGAAAATTAAAATGTACACAATAATAACTAAATGGTCTTGCAGTGTTTAATACAGCTTTGAAATTATATAAAGGAGTATTAATAGCATCTACAAACGCTGTTTGAACCGTTTGAATTAGTTTGAATATCAGACGAAATGAAAGAAAATTAAAATGTACACAATAATAACTAAATGGTCTTGCAGTGTTTAATACAGCTTTGAAATTATATAAAGGAGTATTAATAGCATCTACAAACGCTGTTTGAACCGTTTGAATTAGTTTGAATATGAGACGAAATGAAAGAAAGTTAAAATGTACAAAATAATACTAAATGGTCTTGCAGTGTTTAATACAGCTTAGAAATTATATAAAGAAGTGTTAATAGCATCTACAAACGCTGTTTGAACCGTTTGAATTAGTTTGAATCTGAGACGAAATGAAAGAAAGTTAAAATGTACGAAATAATACTAAATGGTCTTGCAGAGTTTAATACAGCTTTGAAATTATATAAAGGAGTGTTAATAGCATCTACAAACGCTGTTTGAACCGTTTGAATTAGTTTGAATATGAGACGAAATAAAAGAAAATTAAAATGTACAAAATAATACTAAATGGTCTTGCAGTGTTTAATACAGCTTTAAAATTCATTAAGGAGTATTAATAGCATCTACAAACGCTGTTTGAACCGTTTGAATTAGGTTGAATATGAGACGAACTGAAAGAAAATTAAAATGTTCAAAATAATACTAAATGGTCTTGCAGTGATTAATACAGCTTTGAAATTATATAAAGGAGTGTTAATAGCATCTACAAACGCTGTTTGAACCGTTTGAATTAGTTTGAATATGAGACGAAATGAAAGAAAATTAAAATGTACACAATAACTAAATGGTCTTGCAGTGTTTAATACAGCTTTGAAATTATATAAAGGAGTGTTAATAGCATCTACAAACGCCGTTTGAACCGTTTGAATTAGTTTGAATCTGAGACGTATTGAAAGAAAGTTAAAATGTACAAAATAATACTAAATGGTCTTGCAGTGTTTAATACAGCTTTGAAATTATATAAAGGAGTGTTAATAGCATCTACAAACGCTGTTTGAACCGTTTGAATTAGTTTGAATATCAGACGAAATGAAAGAAAATTAAAATGTACACAATAATAACAAAATGGTCTTGCAGTGTTTAATAAAGCTTTGAAATTATATAAAGGAGTGTTAATAGCATCTACAAACGCTGTTTGAACCGTTTGAATTAGTTTGAATAAGAGACGAAATAAAAGAAAATTAAAATGTACACAATAATAACTAAATGGTCTTGCAGTGTTTAATACAGCTTTGAAATTATATAAAGGAGTGTTAATAGCATCTACAAACGCTGTTTGAACCGTTTGAATTAGTTTGAATATGAGACGAAATAAATGAAAATTAAAATGTACACAATAATAACTAAATGGTCTTGCAGTGTTTAATACAGCTTATAAATTATATAAAGGAGTGTTAATAGCATCTACAAACGCTGTTTGAACCGTTTGAATTAGTTTGAATATGAGACGAAATGAAAGAAAATTAAAATGTACACAATAATAACTAAATGGTCTTGCAGTGTTTAATACAGCTTTGAAATTATATAAAGGAGTATTAATAGCATCTACAACCGCTGTTTGAACCGTTTGAATTAGTTTGAATATGAGACGAAATGAAAGAAAGTTAAAATGTACAAAATAATACTAAATGGTCTTGCAGTGTTTAATACAGCTTAGAAATTATATAAAGAAGTGTTAATATCATCTACAAACGCTGTTTGAACCGTTTGAATTAGTTTGAATCTGAGACGAAATGAAAGAAAGTTAAAATGTACAAAATAATACTAAATGGTCTTGCAGTGTTTAATACAGCTTTGAAATTATATAAAGGAGTATTAATAGCATCTACAACCGCTGTTTGAACCGTTTGAATTAGTTTGAATATGAGACGAAATGAAAGAAAGTTAAAATGTACAAAATAATACTAAATGGTCTTGCAGTGTTTAATACAGCTTAGAAATTATATAAAGAAGTGTTAATATCATCTACAAACGCTGTTTGAACCGTTTGCATTAGTTTGAATATGAGACGAAATGAAAGAAAATTAAAATTTCCACAATAATAACTAAATGGTCTTGCAGTGTTTAATACAGCTTATAAATTATATAAAGGAGTGTTAATAGCATCTACAAACGCTGTTTGAACCGTTTGCATTAGTTTGAATATGAGACGAAATGAAAGAAAATTAAAATTTCCACAATAATAACTAAATGGTCTTGCAGTGTTTAATACAGCTTATAAATTATATAAAGGAGTGTTAATAGCATCTACAAACGCTGTTTGAACCGTTTGAATTAGTTTGAATATCAGACGAAATGAAAGAAAATTAAAATGTACACAATAATAACTAAATGGTCTTGCAGTGTTTAATACAGCTTTGAAATTATATAAAGGAGTATTAATAGCATCTACAAACGCTGTTTGAACCGTTTGAATTAGTTTGAATATGAGACGAAATGAAAGAAAGTTAAAATGTACAAAATAATACTAAATGGTCTTGCAGTGTTTAATACAGCTTTGAAATTATATAAAGGAGTGTTAATAGCATCTACAAACGCTGTTTGAACCGTTTGAATTAGTTTGAATATGAGACGAAATGAAAGAAAATTAAAATGTACACAATAACTAAATGGTCTTGCAGTGTTTAATACAGCTTTGAAATTATATAAAGGAGTGTTAATAGCATCTACAAACGCCGTTTGAACCGTTTGAATTAGTTTGAATCTGAGACGTATTGAAAGAAAGTTAAAATGTACAAAATAATACTAAATGGTCTTGCAGTGTTTAATACAGCTTTGAAATTATATAAAGGAGTGTTAATAGCATCTACAAACGCTGTTTGAACCGTTTGAATTAGTTTGAATATCAGACGAAATGAAAGAAAATTAAAATGTACACAATAATAACTAAATGGTCTTGCAGTGTTTAATAAAGCTTTGAAATTATATAAAGGAGTGTTAATAGCATCTACAAACGCTGTTTGAACCGTTTGAATTAGTTTGAATAAGAGACGAAATAAAAGAAAATTAAAATGTACACAATAATAACTAAATGGTCTTGCAGTGTTTAATACAGCTTTGAAATTATATAAAGGAGTGTTAATAGCATCTACAAACGCTGTTTGAACCGTTTGAATTAGTTTGAATATGAGACGAAATAAAAGAAAATTAAAATGTACACAATAATAACTAAATGGTCTTGCAGTGTTTAATACAGCTTATAAATTATATAAAGGAGTGTTAATAGCATCTACAAACGCTGTTTGAACCGTTTGAATTAGTTTGAATATGAGACGAAATGAAAGAAAATTAAAATGTACACAATAATAACTAAATGGTCTTGCAGTGTTTAATACAGCTTTGAAATTATATAAAGGAGTATTAATAGCATCTACAACCGCTGTTTGAACCGTTTGAATTAGTTTGAATATGAGACGAAATGAAAGAAAGTTAAAATGTACAAAATAATACTAAATGGTCTTGCAGTGTTTAATACAGCTTAGAAATTATATAAAGAAGTGTTAATAGCATCTACAAACGCTGTTTGAACCGTTTGAATTAGTTTGAATCTGAGACGAAATGAAAGAAAATTAAAATGTACACAATAACTAAATGGTCTTGCAGTGTTTAATACAGCTTTGAAATTATATAAAGGAGTGTTAATAGCATCTACAAACGCCGTTTGAACCGTTTGAATTAGTTTGAATCTGAGACGTATTGAAAGAAAGTTAAAATGTACAAAATAATACTAAATGGTCTTGCAGTGTTTAATACAGCTTTGAAATTATATAAAGGAGTGTTAATAGCATCTACAAACGCTGTTTGAACCGTTTGAATTAGTTTGAATATGAGACGAAATGAAAGAAAATTAAAATGTACACAATAACTAAATGGTCTTGCAGTGTTTAATACAGCTTTGAAATTATATAAAGGAGTGTTAATAGCATCTACAAACGCCGTTTGAACCGTTTGAATTAGTTTGAATCTGAGACGTATTGAAAGAAAGTTAAAATGTACAAAATAATACTAAATGGTCTTGCAGTGTTTAATACAGCTTTGAAATTATATAAAGGAGTGTTAATAGCATCTACAAACGCTGTTTGAACCGTTTGAATTAGTTTGAATATCAGACGAAATGAAAGAAAATTAAAATGTACACAATAATAACTAAATGGTCTTGCAGTGTTTAATACAGCTTTGAAATTATATAAAGGAGTGTTAATAGCATCTACAAACGCTGTTTGAACCGTTTGAATTAGTTTGAATATGAGACGAAATAAAAGAAAATTAAAATGTACACAATAATAACTAAATGGTCTTGCAGTGTTTAATACAGCTTATAAATTATATAAAGGAGTGTTAATAGCATCTACAAACGCTGTTTGAACCGTTTGAATTAGTTTGAATATGAGACGAAATGAAAGAAAATTAAAATGTACACAATAATAACTAAATGGTCTTGCAGTGTTTAATACAGCTTTGAAATTATATAAAGGAGTATTAATAGCATCTACAACCGCTGTTTGAACCGTTTGAATTAGTTTGAATATGAGACGAAATGAAAGAAAGTTAAAATGTACAAAATAATACTAAATGGTCTTGCAGTGTTTAATACAGCTTAGAAATTATATAAAGAAGTGTTAATATCATCTACAAACGCTGTTTGAACCGTTTGAATTAGTTTGAATCTGAGACGAAATGAAAGAAAGTTAAAATGTACAAAATAATACTAAATGGTCTTGCAGTGTTTAATACAGCTTTGAAATTATATAAAAGAGTGTTAATAGCATCTACAAACGCTGTTTGAACCGTTTGCATTAGTTTGAATATGAGACGAAATGAAAGAAAATTAAAATTTCCACAATAATAACTAAATGGTCTTGCAGTGTTTAATACAGCTTATAAATTATATAAAGGAGTGTTAATAGCATCTACAAACGCTGTTTGAACCGTTTGCATTAGTTTGAATATGAGACGAAATGAAAGAAAATTAAAATTTCCACAATAATAACTAAATGGTCTTGCAGTGTTTAATACAGCTTATAAATTATATAAAGGAGTGTTAATAGCATCTACAAACGCTGTTTGAACCGTTTGAATTAGTTTGAATATCAGACGAAATGAAAGAAAATTAAAATGTACACAATAATAACTAAATGGTCTTGCAGTGTTTAATACAGCTTTGAAATTATATAAAGGAGTATTAATAGCATCTACAAACGCTGTTTGAACCGTTTGAATTAGTTTGAATATGAGACGAAATGAAAGAAAGTTAAAATGTACAAAATAATACTAAATGGTCTTGCAGTGTTTAATACAGCTTAGAAATTATATAAAGAAGTGTTAATAGCATCTACAAACGCTTTTTGAACCGTTTGAATTAGTTTGAATCCGAGACGAAATGAAAGAAAGTTAAAATGTACGAAATAATACTAAATGGTCTTGCAGAGTTTAATACAGCTTTGAAATTATATAAAGGAGTGTTAATAGCATCTACAAACGCTGTTTGAACCGTTTGAATTAGTTTGAATATGAGACGAAATAAAAGAAAATTAAAATGTACAAAATAATACTAAATGGTCTTGCAGTGTTTAATACAGCTTTAAAATTCATTAAGGAGTATTAATAGCATCTACAAACGCTGTTTGAACCGTTTGAATTAGGTTGAATATGAGACGAACTGAAAGAAAATTAAAATGTACAAAATAATACTAAATGGTCTTGCAGTGTTTAATACAGCTTTGAAATTATATAAAGGAGTGTTAATAGCATCTACAAACGCTGTTTGAACCGTTTGAATTAGTTTGAATATGAGACGAAATGAAAGAAAATTAAAATGTACACAATAACTAAATGGTCTTGCAGTGTTTAATACAGCTTTGAAATTATATAAAGGAGTGTTAATAGCATCTACAAACGCCGTTTGAACCGTTTGAATTAGTTTGAATCTGAGACGTATTGAAAGAAAGTTAAAATGTACAAAATAATACTAAATGGTCTTGCAGTGTTTAATACAGCTTTGAAATTATATAAAGGAGTGTTAATAGCATCTACAAACGCTGTGTGAACCGTTTGAATTAGTTTGAATATGAGACGAAATGAAAGAAAGTTAAAATGTACAAAATAATACTAAATGGTCTTGCAGTGTTTAATACAGCTTAGAAATTATATAAAAGAGTGTTAATAGCATCTACAAACGCTGTTTGAACCGTTTGAATTAGTTTGAATATGAGACGAAATGAAAGAAAATTAAAATTTCCACAATAATAACTAAATGGTCTTGCAGTGTTTAATACAGCTTATAAATTATATAAAGGAGTGTTAATAGCATCTACAAACGCTGTTTGAACCGTTTGAATTAGTTTGAATATGAGACGAAATGAAAGAAAATTAAAATGTACACAATAATAACTAAATGGTCTTGCAGTGTTTAATACAGCTTATAAATTATATAAAGGAGTGTTAATAGCATCTACAAACGCTGTTTGAACCGTTTGAATTAGTTTGAATATCAGACGAAATGAAAGAAAATTAAAATGTACACAATAATAACTAAATGGTCTTGCAGTGTTTAATACAGCTTTGAAATTATATAAAGGAGTATTAATAGCATCTACAAACGCTGTTTGAACCGTTTGAATTAGTTTGAATATCAGACGAAATGAAAGAAAATTAAAATGTACACAATAATAACTAAATGGTCTTGCAGTGTTTAATACAGCTTTGAAATTATATAAAGGAGTATTAATAGCATCTACAAACGCTGTTTGAACCGTTTGAATTAGTTTGAATATGAGACGAAATGAAAGAAAGTTAAAATGTACAAAATAATACTAAATGGTCTTGCAGTGTTTAATACAGCTTAGAAATTATATAAAGAAGTGTTAATAGCATCTACAAACGCTGTTTGAACCGTTTGAATTAGTTTGAATCTGAGACGAAATGAAAGAAAGTTAAAATGTACAAAATAATACTAAATGGTCTTGCAGTGTTTAATACAGCTTTAAAATTCATTAAGGAGTATTAATAGCATCTACAAACGCTGTTTGAACCGTTTGAATTAGGTTGAATATGAGACGAACTGAAAGAAAATTAAAATGTACAAAATAATACTAAATGGTCTTGCAGTGATTAATACAGCTTTGAAATTATATAAAGGAGTGTTAATAGCATCTACAAACGCTGTTTGAACCGTTTGAATTAGTTTGAATATGAGACGAAATGAAAGAAAGTTAAAATGTACAAAATAATACTAAATGGTCTTGCAGTGTTTAATACAGCTTTGAAATTATATAAAGGAGTGTTAATAGCATCTACAAACGCTGTTTGAACCGTTTGAATTAGTTTGAATATGAGACGAAATGAAAGAAAGTTAAAATGTACAAAATAATACTAAATGGTCTTGCAGTGTTTAATACAGCTTTGAAATTATATAAAGGAGTGTTAATAGCATTTACAAACGCTGTTTGGACCGTTTGAATTAGTTTGAATATGAGACGAAATAAAAGAAAATTAAAATGTACAAAATAATACTAAATGGTCTTGCAGTGTTTAATACAGCTTTAAAATTCATTAAGGAGTATTAATAGCATCTACAAACGCTGTTTGAACCGTTTGAATTAGGTTGAATATGAGACGAACTGAAAGAAAATTAAAATGTACAAAATAATACTAAATGGTCTTGCAGTGATTAATACAGCTTTGAAATTATATAAAGGAGTGTTAATAGCATCTACAAACGCTGTTTGAACCGTTTGAATTAGTTTGAATATGAGACGAAATGAAAGAAAATTAAAATGTACACAATAACTAAATGGTCTTGCAGTGTTTAATACAGCTTTGAAATTATATAAAGGAGTGTTAATAGCATCTACAAACGCCGTTTGAACCGTTTGAATTAGTTTGAATCTGAGACGTATTGAAAGAAAGTTAAAATGTACAAAATAATACTAAATGGTCTTGCAGTGTTTAATACAGCTTTGAAATTATATAAAGGAGTGTTAATAGCATCTACAAACGCTGTTTGAACCGTTTGAATTAGTTTGAATATCAGACGAAATGAAAGAAAATTAAAATGTACACAATAATAACAAAATGGTCTTGCAGTGTTTAATAAAGCTTTGAAATTATATAAAGGAGTGTTAATAGCATCTACAAACGCTGTTTGAACCGTTTGAATTAGTTTGAATAAGAGACGAAATAAAAGAAAATTAAAATGTACACAATAATAACTAAATGGTCTTGCAGTGTTTAATACAGCTTTGAAATTATATAAAGGAGTGTTAATAGCATCTACAAACGCTGTTTGAGCCGTTTGAATTAGTTTGAATATGAGACGAAATAAAAGAAAATTAAAATGTACACAATAATAACTAAATGGTCTTGCAGTGTTTAATACAGCTTATAAATTATATAAAGGAGTGTTAATAGCATCTACAAACGCTGTTTGAACCGTTTGAATTAGTTTGAATATGAGACGAAATGAAAGAAAATTAAAATGTACACAATAATAACTAAATGGTCTTGCAGTGTTTAATACAGCTTTGAAATTATATAAAGGAGTATTAATAGCATCTACAACCGCTGTTTGAACCGTTTGAATTAGTTTGAATATGAGACGAAATGAAAGAAAGTTAAAATGTACAAAATAATACTAAATGGTCTTGCAGTGTTTAATACAGCTTAGAAATTATATAAAGAAGTGTTAATATCATCTACAAACGCTGTTTGAACCGTTTGAATTAGTTTGAATCTGAGACGAAATGAAAGAAAGTTAAAATGTACAAAATAATACTAAATGGTCTTGCAGTGTTTAATACAGCTTTGAAATTATATAAAAGAGTGTTAATAGCATCTACAAACGCTGTTTGAACCGTTTGCATTAGTTTGAATATGAGACGAAATGAAAGAAAATTAAAATTTCCACAATAATAACTAAATGGTCTTGCAGTGTTTAATACAGCTTATAAATTATATACAGGAGTGTTAATAGCATCTACAAACGCTGTTTGAACCGTTTGCATTAGTTTGAATATGAGACGAAATGAAAGAAAATTAAAATTTCCACAATAATAACTAAATGGTCTTGCAGTGTTTAATACAGCTTATAAATTATATAAAGGAGTGTTAATAGCATCTACAAACGCTGTTTGAACCGTTTGAATTAGTTTGAATATCAGACGAAATGAAAGAAAATTAAAATGTACACAATAATAACTAAATGGTCTTGCAGTGTTTAATACAGCTTTGAAATTATATAAAGGAGTATTAATAGCATCTACAAACGCTGTTTGAACCGTTTGAATTAGTTTGAATATGAGACGAAATGAAAGAAAATTAAAATGTACACAATAACTAAATGGTCTTGCAGTGTTTAATACAGCTTTGAAATTATATAAAGGAGTGTTAATAGCATCTACAAACGCCGTTTGAACCGTTTGAATTAGTTTGAATCTGAGACGTATTGAAAGAAAGTTAAAATGTACAAAATAATACTAAATGGTCTTGCAGTGTTTAATACAGCTTTGAAATTATATAAAGGAGTGTTAATAGCATCTACAAACGCTGTTTGAACCGTTTGAATTAGTTTGAATATCAGACGAAATGAAAGAAAATTAAAATGTACACAATAATAACTAAATGGTCTTGCAGTGTTTAATAAAGCTTTGAAATTATATAAAGGAGTGTTAATAGCATCTACAAACGCTGTTTGAACCGTTTGAATTAGTTTGAATAAGAGACGAAATAAAAGAAAATTAAAATGTACACAATAATAACTAAATGGTCTTGCAGTGTTTAATACAGCTTTGAAATTATATAAAGGAGTGTTAATAGCATCTACAAACGCTGTTTGAACCGTTTGAATTAGTTTGAATATGAGACGAAATAAAAGAAAATTAAAATGTACACAATAATAACTAAATGGTCTTGCAGTGTTTAATACAGCTTATAAATTATATAAAGGAGTGTTAATAGCATCTACAAACGCTGTTTGAACCGTTTGAATTAGTTTGAATATGAGACGAAATGAAAGAAAATTAAAATGTACACAATAATAACTAAATGGTCTTGCAGTGTTTAATACAGCTTTGAAATTATATAAAGGAGTATTAATAGCATCTACAACCGCTGTTTGAACCGTTTGAATTAGTTTGAATATGAGACGAAAAGAAAGAAAGTTAAAATGTACAAAATAATACTAAATGGTCTTGCAGTGTTTAATACAGCTTAGAAATTATATAAAGAAGTGTTAATAGCATCTACAAACGCTGTTTGAACCGTTTGAATTAGTTTGAATCTGAGACGAAATGAAAGAAAGTTAAAATGTACAAAATAATACTAAATGGTCTTGCAGTGTTTAATACAGCTTTGAAATTATATAAAAGAGTGTTAATAGCATCTACAAACGCTGTTTGAACCGTTTGCATTAGTTTGAATATGAGACGAAATGAAAGAAAATTAAAATTTCCACAATAATAACTAAATGGTCTTGCAGTGTTTAATACAGCTTATAAATTATATAAAGGAGTGTTAATAGCATCTACAAACGCTGTTTGAACCGTTTGAATTAGTTTGAATATGAGACGAAATAAAAGAAAATTAAAATGTACAAAATAATACTAAATGGTCTTGCAGTGTTTAATACAGCTTTAAAATTCATTAAGGAGTATTAATAGCATCTACAAACGCTGTTTGAACCGTTTGAATTAGGTTGAATATGAGACGAACTGAAAGAAAATTAAAATGTACAAAATAATACTAAATGGTCTTGCAGTGTTTAATACAGCTTTGAAATTATATAAAGGAGTGTTAATAGCATC